>LN483821.1:0-59879 GCA_900002565.1 Culicoides sonorensis
CGGAGGGGGGGTAAGACCCCTGATTTACCCCCTCCCCCATCGATTAAAAGTCAGTTTGAAGGTCCTTGCTAACTTCAGGCAAGTGAGATTTTTTGCTTATGACCGTTTTCAGGCTCTGGAAGCTCTGGAGCCCAGTCTCAAAGCTATTGAATTAAAGTTCATTAAAATAAGCTCCTCCATGCAACAAAACAAATCAGCAATTTTTTAAATTTTTAACCGTTTTTAACGGTTTTTAGGCTCTGGAGCCTAATCTATGCTAATCGTAAGACTGATGAGTTCACATTCATCTTTATGACGTCTTATACAACCGAAAAACCTCGCGCCAATGGACCACTTCCGAGTTATAGAGCTAAATGTGGAAAAGAGCGATGAGAGGCAAACGGTCTGTAATAGTGCATTTTTTCTTACGAAATGCACTAAAAATAGCATATAAAATTTAAAAGTACATTTTCTCCTTTTTATTAAGAAAAAAAAAATTTATAAACGGAAAACACATAGCACATAATTGAATTTTCATTATTAATACATGTATATAATTTTTTTCTTTTCTTAAAAAATTAAAAATAAAAATACAAGAAATAATAACAAAAAAAATGTTGTATGGACAAGAGAATTTCAATTTAATTCGTTTTTATGCTTTTTCCATTAAAAAAGTTAAAAATAAAAAGAAAATAAACATGAGTAAATTCAATTTAGTGGAACCTTGCTATTTTCTTGTTATATTTTTTATATTATTATTATGATTATTATGTTAAAATTAGAGATTTCAATTGAAATTTAAAGAAACCGGTTTTCATTTCATTTATTTGCCAACAACAGGCAAAGCTCTAGGCTACAAAAATTTAACATTGATTACCGTCGGACGGGGTCAAGATAACCAATCGGGGGTGATTATAACCAAAGTGAAAATTCATTTTTAAAAGAGCCTCATGACTTTATTTTAAAAAATACAGTTTTAAAATTTCTTCAAATAATATATTGAATTAAAATTGAATACACTTTTTTTTAAATAAAGTCATGAGGCTCTTTTAAAAATGAATTTCACTTTGGTTATAATCACCCCCGATTGGTTATCTTGACCCCGTCCGACGGTACTTATTTCTATTCTTAAATTCTAATCAACTAATACTAAAATCAATTTTCTCACAGGCTGCATTTAATTCCCTCATCACTCTACTCATGTGTTGAAAGTGTATTTTCTCCTTCTAGCTTTGACTTCGAACAAGTGGGGATGTCTTGTAGTCACAACTGGACAATAGAGATTCAGAGAGGATAGAAGCTCTGAACTGTCCAACTTTGAAGTCAAAATTTCAAAACCAAACATGAGTGTTGCAGTTGATTGACGAATTTCCAAAGTTTCCATGTTGAAAATTTGTAAAAATTAGGAATTAATAAGAAATTTAATTACAAGAGAGATTTTAAAATTTGAGGGGGGAGTCTAGAACGTCAAAGAAGTGAGAGTGAGTCAATTCAATATTTTTTAAGTCAAATTTGAAGAAGGCGTGTCGGAGTCTAAAACGTCAAGGCAGCAAAGTAAAAGGATTTTTGAAAATTTAAATAACTCATAAGTCAACTTTAGTGAGGGGGATCTAGAATGTCCACTATGAGAGATATCAAAATTGAAAAGGGTGTTGAGGAGTCAAATAAGTGACATGTAAGGTTTTTGTCAAATTGGGAGAGTTGATGATGATGATGATTGGTGAAGGGTATACCCACCTTAGCCACTACTACATTGAGCTTTTTGTGGGCTCTCTTTCGACTTGCCCTAAATTATATTCTTCTTTAACGATACTTATTTCCTTCAAGAAATCATATATAAAATGAAGTTTCATTCCAAAGAAGGCCGTTGAATTCATTTGCCCATTCAAACACCCAAAAAATCTCCTTCTCCTGTTCTCAAGTCCACTACGGAAGTAAGGGAGGTGCTGAGCACTTTCTTCTTCTGCTTGACATATTCTACATAAATCTGTTTCACTTAGATTTATTATCTTAAAGTGTTTTGGTATCCATGCGTAAAAATGTGAATTGTGGTCATTCCTAGAAGCTATTTAGTACGAGTGGCTGACCATTTGGGTATAAGATTAAGTACGTGTTCAGAAAGACGATTGCTTTGCAGATCCCAGTACCAAGTTGATTCATCTATAAGCCACTCAAATATTGCAGACTTTGCTGTTTTTAATGAAATTCATGGAGGGAGGAAAGTCAACTATGAGAAGTCCACGATTTCACAAAAGGTCATCAGTAGGTTCATAAAGACCAGTTAAACCCTATAATATGCCACCTCTATTTATAACTTCTTGCATTTAATACTATTTTCTGTTTGTTTGAACAAGATCTTAATAAAAGAAATATCCTCTCGAAGCACAATTTTATTAACGTATAATTTTATTTACACTTTTTTTTCTTATACTTAATTAAATGCATTCCATTTCACGATAAAACTTTAATATAAAACTAATCTCATAAAAATCTGTCACAGTTTCATATCACCTAGTCACTATCAATGACGAAAATAGTTCAAAGTTATTTAATGCACGAGCTAAAATTACAAGGTAAATTAAAAATGATATCCCATTTAAATTGTAATTGATACGAAACACTTCAAATATAAATAGTCACTTGAGTACGTGATTCTTTTACTAAATATTCCTTTTTTTTGCTTCTTTTAATGTGAATAAAAAAGGTTATATCTATCTCTCAACTGAATATCAGATCAATTATGTAATGACTTAACTATCAAAGAGACTCTGATAAATGTAATGCTATAATGCTATAAAAAAAGGAAAAAAAATTGCTTAATAACTCTTTTACTTTACTTTTATTTTGTTCTCATTTTGCCTTTTAATCAGAACTCACAAAGGAATTAAAACTATAAATTAAATCAAATGAACGAGGAAAAAGTGATTAAAGATAAAAAAAAGGGAGAGCAAAAAAAAATTGAACACATGAAAAGCATTTTAATTGAGAGTAGACCTTTCAATCAGTCTCAATTAAATCTATATTCCCTACATGCTCATTTTAGTAATGATGACGCACGTTTGTGCATGTTGAAATGTGAGTGTGTAATGAAATCGACAGAAATACTAATAATAATAATAAATATACTGAATGTAGGACACTTATTGTAAGGAAAATTTATATGTGTATCGGTGTAAGTCAGGTGTTCCAGCTGAGTTAGTGTTATACACAAATTTCACCAAAGTAATTGATTGCGTCAATTAATCTGCTAACAGCATCCAATAGGAATTGGATTGATATGGAGCACACATACAATGTAAAAGTGTCAGCATCAGCATTAATTAGAGAGAGAGGAAATGCCTTTATGGGGATAATACATCATTTTGTTATGTACGGTTTACTTTTTTTTCATCATCATCATCCCTTTACATAATTTTTTACATTGAGACATTGAGATTGAATTGGATAACGTGCTAGATGATCGGAGAATTTTTTTGTTGTTCGTACGTAAAAAAAATCGTACGTAATTTGCGATAACTTTAATTAATGAATTTATTAACCCCGGAAGTTATGCAATGTATTTATCTTTTTTCCTAAATGTATGCAATTTCATTGACAATTCATCAACGAACTCGGTTTTTTGATCATAAATATTGAATGTTTACTTATTTTTTTTTCATCCTAAGTAAGGAAAGCATAAAAAAACACATGTTATTTCACTTTAATTTTTCTTTTCATCACATAACTTTTATCAAGCTTGTTACATAATTTATCATTATTGAGAATCGTTGAAACCATAGAAAAAGAAAAAAAAGTTAATACATTTTTTTTCATAGTCATAATAAACCAACAAGTAAAGTATCTCTAAAGGCAATCAATATATTGCTTTTCTTTTATAGAAAAATTGACAATTTTCTTATTATGTTGCAATGTAAGTTATAATAAAAAAAAAATATGTCTTGACACAAAGAAAAAATAATATAAAAGTAAATTGAAATATTTTTCTGCAATTGTTGTAAAAAAACAAACACACAAAATAAATAAATAATAAAAGAAATAAACTAAAACATTGTAGCAATAACATATTTTTTATATGTCAAACACACTGAAAATATTTAAAAAAAACAAAGGATACAAAAAAAATAATAAGGAAAAACTGTCTGTTCTATGTTCATAAACTACTTTTTTCAAAGGTACTTCAAAAAGTGCATTATCATCAAAAAAAAATATTTGGTATGTAAAAAGAACCTTTAAGTAACTGCAAAATGTACTCACTGTTAAATTTTACCAGCAAATAATGTAAATGTACATTTATTATAATGATGATGATGATGCTTTAAAATGCATTCAATTGTTGCACCTGGTTCGGATTCTATCTAAAAAATGATATTGGATGTGTAGAGACATAGAAATTACATTTTATGGACAGCATTTTAAGTATATTTTATTTTTTACTGTTATTTTATGATAATTTTTTGGGTTTTTTTTTGACAGGATGATTTTTACCATCCATGTCTAGAAAAGATGGAATTGGAATTGAGAGTAATTCATCATGGATTTTAGCCGTGTCTATGGAAACTGAGGATAAGGAGCCAATATGGTCAAATTGAGAGTTTTTAATCCAAACAAAACCGACTCCTAGTTAAGTTGTGATCAAAAAAGTGATTTATATTCTGAACGTCGAAGCATATAGCCGTTGATGGGTCACTCTCCTGGAAAAAGCACATTGAATTGCTTTACACTCAAATTTCAAAATATGTTGGCGTCCTAAACAAACTGAAACCAGAAACCTTGAAACTCTATACCACAGCATGATCCACAGCAAATTCAGTTATCTAATTAATGTTTGGGGCTCAGCAAAAAACACGTCAATGAACAACTTATCTACTCCTGATTTAAAACCAACCAAAGGCAACAGGTAATAATAAACCAGGAATTGATCGACCGCTCTCATTTGAGACAACCGAAATTTCTTGTTGAAGTGGATATACTGATTGTCACCTAACTTATATGGAGCTTCTTTATGGATCGCCAAAAAACTGAGGCCACACACAAAGTAAAATCATATAAATAATTAAATGTATTAATGTATACAAGTAGACACAGGTTATTTTTACGGCAAAAAATTGAACTACAAAATCATTTGAACTGTTTGGCGGTTAAAAAATTTTATAAAAGTTGTCAATTTTATGACCTGTGCCTATTTTGATAAATGTAAAATTAAAACGAACTCATCCAAGAGCAAAGTAATATTTTTCACTAGAAGACTTACCAGAGAGATCTCACGACGTCCACTACGCATCCAAAACAACAACACTCCGTGGGCAAACAATCATGTAAAATACCTTGTGAAAAATTTGTCAAAGCTGTCAGAATCCTGTACCTTCAGCTTAATTGGCAATCCCAACTCAACGAAAGTAACAAAATATTGCAGTACAAAGTGAAATTGAGGCCAATAGTGACTTATGCGTGCCCAATTTTTTTCTTTCCAAAACATGTGACACCACTACTAATGAATACAGCTGATATTGAAACAATCAACGATTTTATCAGTTACTGAGAGATTTGAACTCTCTCGCTTTTTCTCCAAAAAAAAAATCATCTTAGAAAGAGAGAGAAAGCAAAATTTTTCTTGAAGCGATTCAACGAATTCATTAAATTACATAAATTACTCCCACAAATTTTCATTTCAGCATGAGTTGGGAGAAAAAGTCAAATAAAATAGCTAATAAATTCACACGTAAACGATTTATGATTAATTTCACATATTTTATCACACCCATACACAAAATAGAACAGCAAGCAATGAGAAAAATCATTAAAAACAACAATAAAATAATATGAGAACGTGACTCATATAAAAACTCATTAAAAAGTAATTCAAGATTAATTTATTTCATTTTATTGTGTGTTTTAAATTTTCTTATTATGTGTATGTTTATATAATTTGATATGTTTCATGTGAAATTTCTATTCAAGTTACAAACACATACAAATTAACACTCACACACATACATCTAAAAAATTGTATTAAATAACAAACAATTTGAATAAGCGTGAAATTGTAACAAATTTCACATGCAGACACCCAAATTTTTACTTTAATAAATCACATAATATTTGTGAGGCCTTGATATATATAAAAAAGGCTCACACCGCAATTATCCCAAAATTAATAAAAATTATCACTTTTGTGTACCCTCTCACTAAAGTTTGCAAAGTAAAAGTAGATTTTGAGCATCATTGTGATGATAAAAATTAAAAAAGGGGAGGAAAAACAAAAATCATCACTTTTATGTATAATTTCAAAAATTTAACGACACTTAGATTGTCTCCATTTAAACTTACAGAAAAAAAACTCATAAAATTTTTAAATGTACCACTTAAAAATGAGTGTTAAATTTAAATGGGATCTATGTTATTAAAATAGAATTACAAGTTGAGAAAAAAAATAAGGTTTAGACTGAAAGATTGAAAGTATTCTTCAAGTCAGCACTAATTTTTATAACAACAGAGTTTTATTTATTACATGCTTAGTTAAATTTATAAGATGAGGACAAATTATGCAAAACACGAATCAGTGTTTTAAGGTATTTTTTTTTTTTTTTAATTTTATTATTCTTTTATATATATATTTTGGAAATGCAATGAATTTCATTCATTTTGACGATTAAATTTTAAAGGTGATCGAATTTACATTTTTTTGATTTTTAAAATGATGAAAAATCATAAAATTGTTGACAGTATTTATTTATTTATCATATTTTGACGTTATTTGTTCTCATTATTATTACCATAATTATTATTATCTTCATTTATGGATATTATTCAAACTGAAATTATTATCGTAACATTTTTTGTTAAAAATTTAAATTGAGATAGTTTCGAGGTAATTCACTTGAAAAATTTAAAACCAGGTGTTTACATTAAATGACATTTCATTACATTTCCAGTAAAATACCAGGCGTTTTAACTGAATACCAAAAAAAATGTTTGTAATTGGCTTTAAAATACCAGGCGTATCCACTTGACTTGCAATTACATTGAAATTCAATAAAAAAATACCAGGCGGTTCCTTTAAATGACAAAAATCTCTTTAAAAATAGCTTGTGCTTTCATATGTGGTTTGAAATTTAATTGAAGTTAACAAAAAGTACCTGGCGTTTTCAGCACATGATAAAAATTTCATTTAATATTCAAAAATGCCAGGCGTATCCATTTAATTTTGTAGAAATTACCTTTTAAATTTTTAAGCTTATTATATTCTTTATTTTTTTTCCTTAACCTAAACAAATAATGAAACTTAAAGTTCCTCTGCGAACTGGTCATCTTGAGTGAGACAGACCACGTTTAAAGGGAGCTTTACATGTTTTTCTCATTATGATTTTACGATGAACGGTGAATGCAATCAGAAATGACAACAATATAATGAGGCATGACAATGACAGCTATTCAATGATAATATTCATAAAATAGAAAATCAAGATCAGAATATTTAATGAGCATAAATTATATTATGGAATTTTAGTGTACATTGAAAATGAACGTGAATGAAAAAAAGGGGACATTTTATAATTTTATTATCGAATTTATAGGTTTTTTTTGGGGACTTTTTGGTATTAATGGAATTTTTTTATTATTGACTAATTTAAGAATAGTAAACAACATACCTGGAAGTTGTATATAAAAAATGAATAACGCAATATGATTTTTTGAGAGATAGTTAGGCATATCATTTGGGTAGAGAGAATCAAAAATTACAGCGTCTTGTATCTGATTTTTTTGATTGAACACCCCAGAGGGCGCTGAGAGCTGTTTTGTGATTTACACGAAGAATAAAGTTGAAAAACAGCAAACAAAAATAGAAAGTCAGAGTAAAAGTCGTTGATGGCACTGCGAGATGTTGGGAAAAGCTCTTGGAGTTTGAAAAATCCCTCCTCGAGGATGATAAGGTCGTCGATAACTTCAGCCTAGTAAAAAATTAATAGTATTTAACCATCTCCCGGTTTTTGCTTTCAGATCCCGATTTTGTATTTTTCTAGTCCTGATTTTTCATCAAAAGTACCTGGTATGCCTAAGGGTAGTTGCGTGTAGCGTATTAGATTGGCAATCTTAAGGTAAAGCAACATTGAATGATATATTTCCTAGCCCTAAACGGTCGACTAACTCAAAATTTCAGATCATTTAAAAAATGGTAAATTCTGTCTATAGAAAGGCGCTCGTCTCTATCTTGCACTATGTCGTCCTACATTTTGTTTGAATTTTATCAACTTGACCATATTTTTCACAAAAAAAATCATTTCACATTTTAATATCACTAATATCAATAACGATAGTTCATCAATTGATAGATCAGATGTAAACAAGTTCATTGAATCACAAAATTTTCCAAAAAATTCTTGGTAAAACCCACAAATATAAATAAAATTCACACAATTATTATTATTATTTTCTCTTTAATTTACATGAAATTGATATCATTGTATAATATCACATTACATAAAGGCATCCTACAGACTGAAACTAAAATTGAATTGTTACCAAGTGATGTGAAGACATAAGTGGTAAAGTGATCCTGTTATTTTGATATATGACTATAAAATATTCCATGAATTATTTGAATAAAAGCACCACCTGAGCTGAAATGTGGATTTATTTTTAGATATGTGAATTTCATCCCAATCTATTGTTTACCACAGAGATTCAATTCAAATACTTATCATATTTCATATTAGTTTATGTTATCATTAAATGAGTGTTAGATACACTTTTAAATTCATGCATATAAATAGAAAAAAAACCACAATAAACAAACCTCATATTATTCAAGTTATATGGATATAAGAAGAAAAGTCACATACACAACAAATACAAAAGTCTAAATATGTTTACATTTACGTATGACCACAATCTAAATAAATTGAAATCCTATGATAAATTTATAGAGACACCCATTTTACAGAGACCATTTGGTATGTTTATATACTATAAAATAATAATAATAATAACAGTAAAAAAAAGGTTGAATGTCCTGACTGTTTGTGTGTTGTTGTTGTTGCTGTTTTTGTTATCGTTGGTTAGTGTTTGTGTGCTATGTTAGGTCACATCCTATGTTAAAACAATTATTTTGAGAGCTGAGTTGTACGAGTGCCAAAATAAATAGAATTTATTCTACAGAACAGGTATATTACCTCAAAATATAACCACAAGTCTAATATTTGTTTAAAAGCAATTCTAAGCGTGTGTGTCACCGTGAAAATAATAATATAACATATGAAATTACACTGAAATTTGTGTGTGTGTTTTTTTTGGTGCAGCAAGACTTGAATATTTGATTATTTGCCAAAAAATTGTATGAATTTGTTTTCTATTAACCATAAGCTGCAATTTTTTTATGGATATAAAACTGAGCCCACATCATAAAGATATCTTCCGCATTTTTTTTGTTTTTGATTATCTTCAACAAAATCATCCATGTTAAGTTTATCATCATCATTTAAATTTAGTTCAAATTCATTTTAATTCCAGTCTGCCAAGTAAAAGTGTGATATTTACAGTGAAAATAGTAATGATAATAATGCATTTGAATATTTTGTGCCATTTTATTATTTAGCAATAATCCAAGTCAATGTTAGAAAATTCGGTCATCAGAACTGGGACACGTACATGGATGCAAAACCAAAAAATTTGCATCATTAATTTTAACATCACACAAATGAGTATTTTTACTCTGAAAAGTCACGTCTACCTTTTAAGAGAACATAAAGTTAGATTGGATTGTGGAATTTCATGTAAAATTGAGGTAAAATTGAAATTTTAGTTTGAAAATTATGAAAACTTGACTGGAAAATGCATGTTAGAAAATCGCAAACTGAACATGATTCATATTCAATTTAACCTTAACGTTATTTCTAAAACAGAGACAGCAATGGATAAAGTTACGCTTAATTGATGTTGAATTGTTAATCAAAATGTATTATTTGAATTAATTGACTTCATTTGAAAATAATTGAACCATAAATAATTAACAAAAATGTGTTAAACATCAACGTTTTCTTGTTGTGCTTGTGCATGTTTGGACAAATATATGACCAATTATTATCATTGTTTACGTTAAATTTAGCATTTGACATTGGTTTACGTGCATTGAGGTGGAAATTAAGGGAAAATTATGGTTTTCTGAGAAATTTAATAACAGTCGATCATAATTGTTTTACTTTCAAACGATCAATCAATCATAGATATTAAATTATTCGTAAGGATTAATTTTGGTGGAATTAATTAAAATTTCAAAGGCATAACTTGAATCTTAGAATATCAGGAGGTCGATTTTAGTTAAGTCAGACTCAACATATATGTAAAGAGTTGCACTCTAAACTAGTAATGTAAAATACAATTTAAAATTTTTAAGAGAACATAAAATACAGGAATAACTGCCAATGATGACAATAATAATAATAGTGAGAAAATTTTCATTTTACTAAGCCTAATTGTACATAATGTAACATACCTTTTTTGAATGCATAATCATCCTAATTTTATGATAACGCTGATCATGATAATTTTCTCCTTTTTAAAAGTTCTTTTAAAAATTGAACGCTAACTAAAATTAGCGTTTCATGAAATTGTGTAGGAAAGATTTCTCAAGTCACATTTTATAAGATGATGCCTCCATCTTTTCATTAAGTATCCAGATATTTTGCTTACAGAAGACTTACTTAGAAGGTAGAGTATTAGTAGTAAAATAAATGAAAAATAATGTAATGTTTTGAATATCAACAGAAAAAATTGGCTTGAGTAAACCATGAATATATAAGAAAATAAATTATTGTAAATTGATGATTGAATAATTGTTCAAGAAGATAATTTACAACAGTAATTAGGGCTGCATTTTATTTTTACTGTCTTATTTCGATTTTTCCTTCTCCAAAATTAATTAAGATTAAATTCAGTTATTGTTAAACGTGGCTGTTCAACCGTTTTCACCTGAAATTGAAGACATTCTTGTCAAATGAGTTATAGAAAGTGCCAAAAATTCTGATTCTAAGAGCTCAACTCAAATCAAAACGTGGTATGGCTTTTATAGTTCAATTAAATGTTTTCGGCCCCAAAGGACCAACTGATGGGTGGTTACAAATATTTTACGAGCGGCATCCTATTCTTAGCAAAAGAAAGCCAGAAAAACTTTCAAGAGATGCAGTATTTGTAACCGAGCTGAATATCAAAAACTGGTTTGACGATATTGAAACTTGGCTTTGAGAAAATTATTTGTTTTGTTTGATGAGTGATCCCAACAGAATATTCAATTCAGATGAAAGCGGGTTTGAAATAAAAGCGATTAAACACTGATTAGACTATGCGTTTAAAGTTACAGTCTAAAATTGAGAATCAGAAACATGAGTTTCTTCTCTTCATCATCAGAAAGCCAAAATATTTTAGAAAATGATTTGAGTAGAAATTCCTTTGGTAAGATCCATTTTTTTTTTTTTGAAGATGCTGAAGAAACAATATGCTATAAGAAAATTGAAGATATTGTTGATTAAATTATTTCGAATAAGCAGATTTTAATAAATTTATATCAGAGTGGTTAAAAATCAATTGAGTCAAATAATAACATGATGGAAGCATTTGACGAGTGAATTCAAAATCTCAATTCGATTCCTCAACAAGAATACGTCGCGACGCGTCGATGACTAATAATATTTTTATTAAGCTTTGTTTTAAATTAAAAAATTTTTCACGAAACAAGGGATATTTGGAAAAGAAATTAAATTATTTTAAAATGCATTTTAAATCATCTTTCGCTACGCATCTTTGAATTAGTTCCAAACTCACTAAGATCATCGGAAAAGCTTTTAATTATGTTGAACTAACCACTTGCTAAATATCTCTATTTTTCAAACATGTTTTCCCAATTTTTTTTTGAAAAATCGTTTAAATAAAGTTTTCCATTTTCTGAATAGCCAATAACCCGGTAGAAATAAGTGTACAATTGCCATTGAACGTAAAAAGTGTATTATCTCCGGAAAAAATACTTCTTTGCTCCGTTCATGAGCCAAATGGAATTTTGACTGGATATTCATGCACAATACCATCTTCTATAGCAAACCGCTTGCTACATTCTACGAACTTGATTCTATCAAAAGACCATCAGTTTCGCATGCATAATAGACCCAAATTTCTTATATTAGACTTCATGGTGCTGAGGTTATAATATAATATTAATATCGAAAGTGGATGCACTACAATAAACGCAAATTTAAAATGCACGTTCATTTAAATACCTGAGTTAGCGTTTCAAAATTCACTGGAAATTTCAACAAGGTATTTCATTTTAAAGAAAATTTTACTCACGCATTCATAATACACAGAAATAGTTTTAATAATAGTAATTTTGATAAAGATTATAATAATAATCATAATATGTGAATATTAGAGATAATATCATAGAATTATAAATTTTGATATCACTTATTATTATTTAAACTGTTACTGATATGAAATTTTACCAATAAAATCATAGTCAAACCAGTAATTTTACCACTAAAATTACTTTTATATGACTATAATCAAATTATCATATCAGGAGGTAAAAGCAAAAGAAAATCTTTGAAAATCCCTTTGTAATTTCAAATCTTTTGACTCTGAAAATGCATTGTTTTGAAATGTTTTCATGAAGGAGCTCGTTCCTTTTCAAGACAATTACTGTTCAAGTTTTTTGTTGTTTACTCCTCGTAGCTTTTCCATAATAATCTTTTATGTTAACAAAAAGCAGTAAGAAAATACATTTTATTATTACATTCATAACACCTTGAAATGAGTTAAAAATATGTAGGAAACATGATAAAGTGTTCTTTAAATAAGAGTGAAAATGTATTATTTTATATCTTGGGGAATGTTGCTTTGAAATCAGTGCACTTTCTTTTTTGTACTCTTGTTGTTATTGTTTTATATTGTAATTTACATTTACAAAAGCATGAAATTATATTCATTGTTATGAATTTCCGAAAGAAAACACTAATACAGACGATGTAAGAAATTAAAGTGAGTTATTTTTAAGTAAAAGGAAGTAAACAAATGATATATTAGATTAAAAGCAACACACACACACACACACTAACTCACTTGGATCTGACAAGAAAAATACATATTTTTACTCTATCTCATTGTTTGCTTACACGATAAACAAAACATGTTAGCTTTTATTTACGTAGTTTTAATGCTAAATTAAATTTAATTTGAAAAATAAATAATAGTTTTAAATTTACAATCAGTCTACTTTTACAAATGAAGACAGATAAGATTTATTGAATGAATATAAAAATTTATCTATTTTTTTATGATTTAATGATTGTCTGTTTTTTTAATTAATTATTCATTCAATATTATTTTCATTATCTAATCAAGTTATCAATAATTTTGGTGTGTTATCTTTTAACAATTTATTGCACAGACCCTCTTGGAAATAAAATTTCAAATAAAAATTGTCATTATATGATAAAATGATGGGCTTTTTTAGTATAATTTGAACAAATTATGACCTAAATGATAAATTTTTAATCGTAGTCTGGTCAGGAAATAATATTATTTTATATCTTTTTGTGGAGTTTTGATAAAAATATAAAAATATTTGATATTCACAATAAAAGTCGCTGAAAGGGTTGATTATACGCTATCATAACAAGTAATACAAACACTTGACAAAACATTGCACTTTAGTCTAGTATTGACCGTCGAACGAAATCTAGTACAAATAATCATAATTCACTAAAAATTGTGTGTAATTTGTTTGGAAATCTAACTTGAATCATGGATCTCCTTGAAGCAATTTTATTCGTAATTTGTCGAGCTTCCTGGGCTTATCTGTATTTGATTCTTCTCTTCTTCACTTTTTACATTCCAATTCTACTTGTTTACAGTTGTACTCGTGTCGGTACAAAAATTCATTATTTATGTTGGAAATTGGTGATTTTATATGCCGAACTCTTCATAGTAGGTTTATTAATTCCATTTTTCTTGCCTCGTCCTCGCAATGTCGCCAATGCTAAGTTTGCATCATGGTTCATAAGGAAAGTGAGTTACATTTTGAATATGACATGGGAGTTGCGAGGCGCGAACATTGCTGCACTCGATATCGGAGCTGTTATCTGTTGTAATCATCAGTCTGCTGTCGATATTTTTGGTATGTATATAAATAGTAAAAAAAATTGGGTGTGTTAAGTTGTACTCAAATTTATTGCATTTAATCTTATCAATCAGCTTTAAATAATATTTGGTCACAGTTCAATAAAATGACGGCAATCGCAAAGCGGGAAATTTTCTATTTCTTTCCATTCGGACCGGGTGCATGGTTATGTGGATTGAGATACATTGATAGGAGAAGCACAAAGCAGGCGTATTCGCTTTTAACGAGCACGGAAAAATTTATGGTGGAAGAAAAGGCAAAAGTTTTAATTTATCCGGAAGGAACACGCAATAACAAAGGAGGGTTTATGCCGTTCAAAAAAGGGGCGTTTATTACGGCAATTCAAGCTCAAGTCCCGATTATCCCGGTTGTAAATGCTCCATACTATTACATGGATGAGCCTAATGAGAAATTTTTGTTTGAAAAAGGTAAATTTTTGTATTAATATCAATATATCACTGAAATTAAAACATTTTCCTTTGCTCAAAGGTCACAACATAATTTCCGTGCTAGAACCAATTCCAACAAAAGGCCTTACCTTGGATGACGTTGATAAACTCAAAGATAAAACATACTCAATAATGTTTAAGGAATACGAAAAACTCAGAGAGGAAGTTACACTCAAGTCACGTCTTCCAGATTGGGTTAACAAAACACGACCACGACTTACATTAGTGAATAGAAAGTTCAAAAAACCATAAAATATTAGGCGAAAAAAGCTTTTAATAACAGACAAATCGTGTGAAATCCCTTAGAACGAAATATACCGTCTGTTTTTGTTCCTATTATTTGTATTTCATTAAATATGCTTTCGAAATGTACAACACAATTAAAGATAACTTATTTATTGCACAAACTACAAATATTATGGCATACACACACACACACACACACACAAAATAAATGCAAATAATAATAATTATTATTTCAAATTTACTAAATAGCAATCGACTGGTATGTACATGTAAAATGTGTGTTTTAAAACCTAAATTGCCCTGTGGATAAAATGCGTGTAAAATTTAGGGTTGACGAATATTGGATCAATAAAGGGGGAAGGCCAAATATTGTGTATTTGCGGGATCTTACCTTTATACATATGTGGCGATTTTTTTTTCTTTTTTTCAACGTTTGAATTTTTTATGCTATTTTCAAACTATTTAATGAACTAAATCGCAAAAATCAATTTTTATGGTAATCTGGTTCAAATAAATCACTCACTTTGTTCGGCAAAGTTGTTTCTCATAAAATAAGCTAAAATGTTGTCTTAGACCATTTTTTGAGTTTTCATACGAAAATATTGAGAAATCATCCAAAAACTGTTCAAATTGAGTTGAGCATTTTTAGAACGAAAAATCGTTGATTTGTATGGGAACTGTAATATTTTGTAAGGAAACATTGATACAAGGTACGAAAAAGTTGCTTAAATTTACAAAATATTTAACTTTTTAGAAGAAACTATGTGTCTGTTTCTTTTGGAAAAAAAATTCCATACAAATCAACGATTTTTCATGTATTTACGATTTTCAAAATGCTGAACTTAATTTGAATGGTTTTTGGATGATTTCTCAATATTTTTGTATGAAAACTCAAAAAGTGGTCTGAGACAAAATTTTTGCTTATTTTATGAGGAACAACTTTGCAGAACAAAGTTAGTGATTTATTTGAACCAGAGTACCATAAAAATTGATTTTTGCGATCTAGTTCATTAAAATATTTGAAAATGGCATAAAAAATTGAAACATCGAAAAAAAAATTTTTTTGGTCTTTTGTTGGAAAAAAAATCGCGTCTGTACAGCAAAAATATTAACCTCATATACTTACCCCTCCTCCTTCCCATTAATATAAAAATAATTCTCCCTGAAGTTGAATCAAAAATTTAAAGTATTTTGAAATTTTTACAGTTAATCATAAAATTAATTTAAATATGTACCACAGGGCATTGATTGGTTTTCCTTGTATTTTCATAAAATTAACAATAACAAAATAACATTATGGCTAAAATCAATAGTTGAATGGGTCAATACTCCACATTTGTGTATATAATATTCGGGAAATTTGGTTTTCTCTTAGTTATACAATTTATTACACGTACAAACACACACACACACACACACACACACACACACACACAATTATATTGAATGCATTTTAAATGTAAGTATTTCAAATATGCACACAAATAATTTACATTCATTTAAACACACAGACATTTCGTTGGACTAAAATAATAATAACAATAATAATAAAAACGAACTAACAACAACATCACACAGCTAGAACAACAGTGAAAGGTAATTGTAGCGTCATTAATTGGTTATTTGAGATGGAAAATGTTTCAAATTATTGGGCATTTGGCATATTTTGAAAACCAAAAATAAATGTATTTTAAGCTGTTTTTTGTGTATCTGTGTGTGTGTGTGTGTGTGACTGCGCGTGTTCATCCAGGGTGATTGGGAAAAAGTTCAAATACTCATATTTTCCAATCGTTTCTAATAATAAAATTTTACCAATTTCATTCAATTTCAAATTGGATTACCATCTCTAATGATAAATTTCGTAATTGGCTAAAATTATTCACACTGTGACGGTAATTTTTGAAGAGAGCTTAATGACCAATATTTACTTGTATCGACAGTTATTATTGGCTTTCAAATCAGTCGATTTTGTGTGTAGGTTGAAGTTAATGAAGAGTGAGATGGAAAAAAACAGGAAAAAGGTTTTGACAATAATGTTTTATTATTATTTTCGATTGACCCTACTAAAATGGAAATCATTAGAAAAATCGCTTTAAAAAAAAATTTTCTTGAGGAGTGTGAGTTGGAGTGGGAGCAAGAGATTTACATAAAAAATTGTTTCTAATCAAATTAAATTGACAAACTTTTATTTTATTTAATACTTTTCGTCATATTTTTTTTGTCCGCTTCATTACAAATGAAGATTCAAGGAAAAGTACGTTTTTGGACACGGTTTTATGTCTGTCCGTGTGAATATATCAAATTTAAAGTGTTTTTGTTTTTTTCTTTTTAAATCTGACCTTTTTTAGATTAAAAAACGATTAAAATTAAATGATGATGAAACTAAAATGAACTTTAACTCATTAACTCTGAGATAAGGCTTGGAAATTGGGCTCAGGGAATAGGCTCCAGAGGTTGAAAACTGTCAAAGGCCTATAATGTCTGATTTTTTCATTTTTTTTTTTGATTTTATGAATTGTTTATTATCAGAATCGTGATTTTTTTTCAAAATGGAGGTATTTTCAAAATGGCGGTTTTTTCAAAATCGCAGTTATTTTTAAATGACAGTTATTTTCAAAATGGTGTAATTTTTTTAAAATATAGGTGTGTTTTCAAAATGGCGTTTTTTTAAAACAGCGGTTTTTTTCAAAATGGCGATTTTTTTCAAAATGACGGTTTTTTTCAAAATATCGATTTGTTTTAAAAATATCATTCTTTCTCATCTATCACTTAAATACGCTTATGCAATTTATTCGTTGATACATTTTTCATTTTCAATAAAATTTTTATTGAAGGATAAGTTTTAAAAATAATAATAAAAAATGAAAAATGACGACACAATTTTTATGTTATTAGAGAAACTTTTGTTCTTTTAATAGCACTTTTATCTACAAATACGTATGCAAAAATTTCCATCATCAATATCAATCATTTAACGTAAAGGAAAAAGTACATAAGAAGCTTATAAATGAAAAATCGAAAAGAATAAAAATTTTATGTAAGAAAATGAAAGAAAAACAACAATTTCAAAGGAAAAAAATATCGAAAGTTAAAACAAATAATGAAATAATTTTTACAGTAAACAATATTTTTTATTTTCATTTCATCAAAAAAAAAAAATTTATCCGTGTTATTCAAATTTAAACAAGGTCACATCAAATATGAAATTACACTCAAAATAAATCAAGGAGAAAAAATAATCTAAAACGTGTGAAAATATTCAATGCAAATAAACTTTGCAAAACTTTTCTCATACACACACACAAAATTAAAATTATTATACCAAGAAAAAAAAAATATTTCAATGAAATCAAAAGGAATCCAAACATTGGCCATAATTGAATTAAATTAACAGCAAACAAAATAAGGAAGAAAAGTCCCACTAACTTTGTGTGTGTGTACAAACACGGACTTGAACCAAAATAATTCCTTATCTAAAGGAGCATTAAGGCAGTCATTTATAAAGTCTCAAGAAGGTAATGAATGTAATATCTGAAAATATCAACTAATTTTTGCAATGAGAAACTTACAGAAAAACTGGTAATTTGAAATAAAAGTCATGTCGAGAGTTTGAGAAGAAGAAAAAAGAGAATTAAAAAAAAATCAAAAAGAAAATCCATTAAAAAGTTTTAATTAATTAACATTTGTGCGCTTTTCCGCCATGTTTCATACTAAAGTGTTTCTATAAATACGTGTGTGTGTGTGTGTGTGTGTATGTGTGTTAGTGGAAGCTAATTAAAAGGTAAATGTACCATCAATATATATTTTTATTTGTATCTTCCATCAGCTGAATATAACAAGAAATAAAAAAAAACAGACATAAAATAATTATGGTTTGAGGTAACTTTCAATGTAATTAACAGCACAAGTTTCCTTTTTATGTTTTCACTCAATGGAAAAAGTCATACAAAAGAAACAGCAAAATCATAACAAAAATTAATAAACTAATTGAAAATCTACAAAAATTTATAAATTAAATTTCCTGTCCATTCAATTCAATTAGGAGTGAATTTTAATACGAGTGTTTTTTTAAGCTCATTGACAAAATTTGGATTAAAAAAATTATAGAACGTGATCGTGAACGATATACACGAGCGTATTTCTGTTTAAAGCATTCGCTAATTTTATATTCACCGAAAAAATCTCCAAATTTGAGTTTTATCGTTATTTAGATTAAAATATCGTTTTTTTTTTAATTTTATCTCGTTTTTTTTTTAATTTTATCTCGTTTTTTTAGTTTTTTAGCTTTTAACTCGTTTTTGATGGTTTTTTAGGTTTTACCTCGTTTTTTAGATTTTACCTCATTTTTCATGGTTTTTTAGTTTTTACCTCGTTTTTATTGTTTTTTAGGTTTTACCTCGTTTTTTTAGTTTTTTAATTCATTTTTAATGTTTTTTAAGGCTTTACCTCGTTTTTTTATGGTTTTTTAGGATTTATCTCGTTTTTTAGGTTTTAAATGACTGAAAAAACAGCGAAATTTCAAAAATCGCGAATTTTTGTATCACAAACTTTTCTAAAATCTATAAAAATGTGCTATTGTATATCGTTCACGATCATGTTCTACATTTTTTACAATTTATATTTCTTTTTTCGAAGTCACTGCACTGCATTACAACAAAATAGTATTTTTTTTTCTTCTCTAAATTTTCAGGATATGTAATGGGAAATTCAGAAATATTTTCTGAAAAATCTCACTAAAAAAAAAATTTCAAAATAAAGTCAGCTTATTTCAGTGTAATATTTTAATTAGGTTTTTTTAGAACTGTTGTGAGAATATATTTAAAAAAAAATCCATCGTCCAATCATTTGACATTCTGTTTCATGACAATAAACTTTCATGACTGAAAAAAAATTATCATCAGAATTATGCAGAACCAGGATTTGTCTAATTAAATTATGTCATTCTCTAGAGACGTCAAACACTAAACTTGCCATTTAATTAATTTTTCCACGTATCTATGCGCGATGCACCTGACCTAATTCCCGTTTCCCTGTTTTAAATTTAAATCTACAGGTCGTTTCATCATCAAAGTTAACGACACACAAACAACAAACACTTCAATTCCAAGAATTTTAATTCATTTATTATCCCATTCTAGTTTTTTTTGTTTTTTTGTGAAACACCATCACCATCTGCGTATTCCAGCGATATTTCAAGGAAATTTAATTAATGATTTTAATATTTTTCACGTTATTATTATTATTATTTGATTAAACAAATAACATCGTAACAAAGCAATCTTTTTTATTATGATTAGAATGGGTATTTAAAAAAAAAGTGAAAAGTAATTAATTAAACTGATTAACTGTCGTGTAATTTGTTCGAGTACATTTAGACATTTAAGTAAATTGAGTTGACGATGAATTGAGTTACAAAAATCGGGATGGAAAAGAAAATAAATAAATAAATAAACAAGAGAATTGACAGATTTGTTTTACTTTTTTTTTGTTGTTGTTGTTGTTTGTTATTTAATTTCATCATTTTTTTATGGAATCAAGGCAAGTCGACCTTCAAAAGCTGCCCATAATGAAAATGGTCTCATCTTCATCATTCTCAGGGTAATTTTTAAAGTTTTTCATTGAAGATTTTTTAATGAAATGAAAAATTTTTAATTTTTGAACTCCCCTTGTCTGGTTAAACCGTCAAAAGTAAAGTGAGAAAATGTGTTTGCCTTGTTAAAGAAGAAAACGCAAAAAGGGGTGAGAAAGTTGATTATTTTATGTCAGTAGATTATAAATGATTTTTAGCATCACCATTTTTTGCTTATAACATTTTAATTAATTTTTAAATCTGTTATTTAATCAAAAAATAGAACGGTATTTAAAGAAAACAGTTTATTTTTCAATTGACGTGTTGTCGAAACACTTGTGACGTAAATGATAACAATTTTTTTTGTTGCTATAATTGACTTTTTTGATACATAATAAAAAAATCATAGTCATGCTATAATTTGAAACAGTTTATGAAAATTAAGTAAAAAATGAAGGAAATTAAAATGAAACAGTGATTTATGTTTTGGATCGTGTTTGTTAGAAAAAAAAGAGGGTTCAAATTAATTATGATATCGCACATTAGGTCTGATGTGGGAGTTGTGACGTCATGAGGAAAAGAAAAATTAAATTTATGACCTGTACTTACTAAGAAGTGGAAAATAAATGAAATTTATTACAATTTATGTGTGAAATTTAAGGAGAGTTACGCAAAAATTCTTTTCATTTTACTGAATTTCAGAAAATCATTGAAAAAATGCTCTTTACAGACCATCTTGACAGCGATTGCTTTATTTTTCCCTTAATATGATTTGATATGATTCAAAAATATTTTTTTTTAACACAGGTATCCAAATTTCATTAGAGGGTCTCCAATTGATACCGCACAACACGAGATTGGTCATTAAATTGATAGAATGAAAATGCACTTATTAAGTCCATTCAATCATCAATTCCTCAATTTGTTTTTAATTTTTTGGTTGCCTGATTTTCTTTTCAAAGAAGAAGTTCAAACTCATAATTCAAGGAAAAACTTTTCTCAAATATTTCATATTTAATGGTTTTATCTTAAGAATTTAAAGAGTTTGCCAATTTAATTCGCTTTTTGAGGTTAAAATAATAATAAAGTTTAATCACAAACCTGAACATCATAAATCCGTTACGTACGCAAATGGTGTGTGTGTGACTGTGTTAGAGTTAAAATCAAATAAATATAAAATGAAACGACATTCATAGACAAAACAACATTCACTCATACTCTTTGTTGATGTTTTTGAGCGTTTTCTGGTTGTTTTTTCATCAGTCAGACAGATTCATTTCAAATTTTTTATTGTTTTTATGTGTGATAACTTTTTCTATGTATGTGTGTGTTTTCATCTCACCCAACATTTAATTAAGGTTTTCATTTTGCTGATGTCCGATCTAATAATAAAGTAAGGTTATATTTTTGGTTTTTTTGTTGTTGCTGTTAATTTTTGGTCTAAAATGAATATTTTGTCTTTTACACTCGTTGCCTCACAATTTTCATTAAAAATATTTATGTGTGTTAGTGTATGTATCAGTGAATGAGACTTGGATTTTGTATCAAATTTACAAAAGTATATTTTTCCCTAGTTTTAATTCATGATTAAAATGAAACACAATTGTGGTGGTTTGTGCCGGATATGACATCCGTTTCATTATGTTTATGGTATTTTTTGGTTTTTAGAGACAATTTAAAATAAATACACATTACATACATTCACACATGTACACACATAGACACCATACATATACAGGATACACATCCTATATGGCCTTGTGTGGAGTAGAGGTTGAAAAATTCCAATTATTTCATGTCAATTTAACTCAAACCATTTTCTCTGACCAATTTTCAGTTTGCTTTTAATGAAAACTCTCCATTTTCGATCATGGCGCCATTTAAATTGATTCATTTTCACTCAATTTGAAAAGAAATGACATGTACTTCGTTCGTTTCAAATTCAGCTCGTTTTATTTTCAACTAGTTTCAAATTCAGCTCGTTTCATTTTCAAGTAGCTTCAAATTCAGCTTGTTCCATTTTCAATTAGTTTTAATCTCAGTTCGTTCCATTTTCAATTAGTTTCAATCTCAGTTCGTTTCATTTTTGACTAATTTCAAACTCAGTTCGTTTCAATTTCAACTTTTTTCAAATTCAGCCCGTTTCATTTTCAATTAGTTTCAAATTCAGCTCGTTTTATTTTCAATTCGTTTCAAATTTAGCTCGTTTCATTTTCAACTAATTTCCAATCCAGCTCGTTTCATTTTCAATTGGTTTCAAATGCATCTCATTTCATTTTCAATTAGTTTCAAATTCAGCTCGTTCCATTTTCAATTAATTTCAAATTCAGCTCGTTTCATTTTCAAATAGTTTCAAATTCAGCTCATTTCATTTTCAATTAGTTTCAAATTCATATCATTTCATTTTCAATTAGTTTCAAATTTTTGATTAGTTTCAAATTCAGCTCGTTTCATTTTCAATTGGTTTCAAATTCATATCATTTCATTTTTAACTAGTTTCAAATTCAGCTCGTTCCATTTTCAATTAATTTCAAATTCAGCTCGTTTCATTTTCAAATAGTTTCAAATTCAGCTCATTTCATTTTCAACTAGTTTCAAACTCAGCTCGTTTTATTTTCAAGTAGCTTCAAATTCAGCTCGTTCCATTTTCAATTAATTTTAAATTCAGCTCATTTCATTTTCGCCTAGTTTCAAATTCAGCTCGTTCCATTTTTAATTAATTTCAAATTCAGCTCGTTTCATTTTCAAATAGTTTCAAATTCAGCTCATTTCATTTTCAACTAGTTTCAAACTCAGCTCGTTTCATTTTCAAGTAGCTTCAAATTCAGCTCGTTCCATTTTCAATTAATTTTAAATTCAACTCATTTCATTTTCGCCTAGTTTCAAATTCAGCTCGTTCCATTTTCGTCTAGTTTCAAATTCAGCTCATTTCATTTTCAATAAGTTTCAAAATCAGATCGTTTCACTTTCAACTAGTTCTAAATTCAGCTCGTTTCATTTGCAACTAGTTTCAAATTCAGCAAGTTTTATGTTCTACTAGTTTCAAAATCAGCTCGTTTCATTTTCAACTATTTTCAAATTCAGTTCGTTCCATTTTCAACTAGTTTCAAATTCAGCTCGTTTTATTTTCAACTAATTTGAAATTCATCTCATTTCATTTTCAATTAGTTTCAAATTCAGCTCGTTTCATTTTCAATTAATTTCCAATTCAGCTCGTTCCATTTTCAACTCCTTTTTATTTTGAAAATTCCTCCATTTTGAGTTGAGTTCATGTTTCGCAAAAAGATTGACATGAAATGAAGTGAGCGTAGCTTCCCATTTAATTCGACTCAAAACTGACCATTAATAAAAGTTTTCTGTATCGAGTAACTTGTTTCATTTCATGTCCATTATACGTTTTACCTTTTTCCGGTTTATAATTTATTTTCATTTGTTCCATTCTTTTAGTTATATGATTTGTCATCATAGACCATCAAGAGAAAGAAGAAAAAATTGAAATACTTGGAAGATGACAAGACAAAGGGTAAAAAGTAATTATATACTTTGGTCAAGTAAATTGATATTAAAATAAAATGTAGTTTCATTCCAGTCCTTTTAAATGTGAAACAAAATGCGACATCATTGCATAAGGAAATGTATATAAAATGAAATTAAAACACATTTAATCCTTTCCTTTTTGTCATAATTTTTCTTCTTCGTCTAGTTTTTGTATTGTTTTATGTAAGTTTCACATGAAGAAAGAAATATTATTTTTACACACTTGACAAGATGCATCAGTATTTGTCTAAGTAATATGTCAAAATTTTCTGTTAAAATACATGGAAAATTAAGAGCAAGAAGAAAATTGAGGAAGAAAAAAAAATGTAAAAAATTATAATGCACTTTGTCATTTTGAGTGGAAATGTATTAAGGAGTAAGTAAGTAAGTAAGAAGACTGTCAGAAATGCTTTTTATTATTATTATTATATTTAAACTATTCACATTATAAATTCGAGAAAAGCACAGGATATTTTATTTCCTAGAACAATCATTGTGTATAATAAAATGAGAAACAAGAAGAAAAAAAATTGTCTCAGTTGAGTTGAGTTGAGTTAAGAGTTGAGAGAAGTTTAATTTAAAATATACTTTTAACTATGGGTTTTAAAGCCGTGCATTGTGTTGCAACAATAAGGCGAGTTCATTCAAATTCATTCATTTTCAAAGATAATTTATCGTCAAGAAGGAATTTTGGTTGGTTTTTTTATAATTTTTCGTTAAAAAATTTAAAATTAATGATTTTTTTGCAAATAAATTATGTTTGAGTAATTTTTTGGTTCTGTGACACTCAATTTGAGTCTTTCATGGGATTTTTTTCTCACTGTCTGTTAAAATAAGACTTATCAAAACTATTTACTAAAATATCCGATTTCATCTTCTTACAATTGCACAATAATAAAGATTTTATGATCTAGATACTGGAAAATTGCTTGTAGCAATCCATAAATTCAGTTGTTCAACTTATAAATACATATTTTACTTTAACAAGATAAAAATTTTGGGAAAATGTCACATTGAATGATGTTGAAAAGCGGTTTTGCATTTAAATTGAAAAAAGTTGTTTCTTAAAAATTTCAAGGTCACGTACAGGAAAATTTTAATTAGAGCCTTAATTTATGTATCGTTTATGTATTTTTTCAATGATTGGCGACATTTTTTCAATGATGATACAGACGGACACCATGACCGCGCACAATACCTGCATTTTCAAGAAAAGTGCTAAAAAGTTTACCAATAAAAATTTCCTTTAAAGACCGACTGCCGATCAAAAATACCTTGAAATCCACAAATATCATCAGAAACCATCACGAAAAACTTTAAATTATTTGTATGAAAATGTTTATATGTGAATTAAATGACCTCACTCATGATGATGTTGCAGTCATAAAATATATTATAGTGTGTTTGTCAACTGCAAAACATATCAGTTATGTATAATTTTGACATACAAAATGAAACTAAATATTATAGAATTTCATATATATATGATATCATATATAAACAAATAAAATATCACAATCTACTTATCAAAGTTGGTATATCAGAGACAAGCAAACACAGTGAAGAGAAACCAAATAACATTCTTTATCCATTTTCTATTGTCCTCTGTTATTATTAGCGTATGTATGTCAGTAATTTGTGTGTACAGAACACAATGTGAAATTTTATCTGCATGAATTCTATTCTACTTTCATTTGAATGTGTCTGTGTTTGTCTGTGTGTGTGTGAGTGCATTTAAGTTGAAACAATTTCAAAATTGAAGATAATATTTTTGTGAGTTGCAATAAAAATTTCACAATATAAAATTTTTTTTTCGAATGTGCTATTTTCTGGCTTTTATATACTCATTGTATGTGTTTCATAGTAAATGCATTATTTTATTTCTCTTTCTAAAATAAAAAAAAAATGATAATAATAAAAAAAAAAATTTTAAAAAAAAGATAGAAAAGAGATTGAAAAATGTCGTATTTTTTTAAGAGGATTTGTGAATATAATAAAAGGATGAAAAAAAATTGAATGGATTGAGAAAAATGGTACACTTCATGTACTAGAAATAAAAAAACACGAGCACATTGAGATATATATTTAAAAAAAGAAAAGAATTATATTCATCAGCAGAATTTTGATTGAAAATTATTATTATTATTATCTGGCATGACTTGCAAAATGTACTTTTTTTTTATTGTTATTATTTTTGATATATTTATCATGATTTTTTGTTGTTGTTTTGGTTTTTTTATTTTTAATATAAAACAGAAGCAATGCAGATTTTTTTTTTGTGTGGTACTTTAGAGAATTATTTTAACAGAGTCGTACATGGCTGTTCAAGTGATGGACCATGTGTTTGATGGATGCAATTTGATTCAAAAATGAGTTCTAACTTTCATGATAATATCCGAAAAATGAGAGATTCTAACCACTGAGGTTTAAAAAAGTACATTTCGAATTTTGAATTTTTTTGGGAAAATCTAGGATTTTAAGCTTTTGACCGTTTTAGGTTCTGAAGGCTTTGAAGCCCAATATCTGAGCTTAATTTCACAGTTAATGTAGCTCCTTTATCCAGCAAAAAATATAAGCACTATTTTAAATGGTTTAAGGCATTGGAGGCTCTGCTGTTTTGATCATCAAAAACCAGTCGGCTCCACTTACACTGTTCTACAAATTGGCAAAAATCGAGCGACTTGACGGACCATTTTTTTGAAAATGTGATCTCTTTGACTCGATATTTTTTGTAACTATTTCAAGCAACTTTAATTGGTTGTAGAACTGGCTAAGATAAAATGCTTCTTGTTGGAACTTCAGCATTGTCGTCTTGAAGACCTTAAACACTTGCATGTAGCTTTTAACATCCTCCCAAAAGTGTTCTGGAATGGGAATTACAGAATTTTTTTTCCATTTAGCTTACAAAAATTAATTTAACTTGAATAACTGGTAATTTTCAAGGTCCTTCTTAAGTTGCTTACTTACCTTCTATTCCATAGTCATATCAACTCAGGGGTTGAAGTTCCGAAAACATAAAAACAAAAGAAAAAATATTTAAATTTATCCAAATTAATTTCAATTTACCTGATGGAGTCACGTTGAAATTTTCCTGTCAAAGCTATGTCTTCTCCTTCTTCCTTCACGAGCGACCACTATAATTTTCAAAAACTGTGAACAAATGCACTCTTTTAGCGATCTACAGCACGTCAAGGACGGTAGTTAACAAGTTTCGCATGTCGACGAAATGGTATCTATTTTAGTGCACTTGGAGTTTTTATAATTTTGTTTTCCTTTTTTAGGTTTTTATGATTTTATCGTAAATAACAAACAATTATAAGAAGATTTTTTTAATAGGAACTTTTTACATTTACGCACTTAAAAGTGAAATACAAAGCATGATAACTATCAAAGCTTGATAACTTGCGTGCCTGCCGTGCTGTAGATCTCTATAAGGGTGCATTTGTTCACAGTTTTTGCAAATCATAGTGGCCGCTCTACGGCTTGATTTTCCTATTGGTGTGACACAAACGAAAATACGCCAGTAGTGTGAAATGTGTACTACAAAAATTTGAATTAAAAAACCGTTGAAATTTGAATTGGCCAAGATTATTATTTTCAATGAAGTACGAAAATTTATTATTATTATTATAACTTATTTGATGATTATAATTTATGATTATAATTATTAAATATGATTATTTATTTATTATTTACTCTGGAATTTTGAAGAATTTGATAATCCTCTCAATTTCAGTACGAAAATTGTTTTTGATCATTTTCAACGTATTTCTGAAAAATTTCTCAGAAGTGAATTTTATTTTCAACAGTATTAATTTAAAAATATTATTCAAAATATATAAATAAATAAATATTTTTCAGATATATATATTATAATAGTCATCCTGCCATTTTCATTCGAATTTGTTAGTTCCACAATTGGCCGCAAAACGCCACTTCCGTGAATGCGTCACACCAATGATTTTCCCCAATTTGTAGAATAGTGTTATTGTACACAATTAAAAAAAAAATTCGAAATTGTTTTTCAAAAATGAGGCCAATATCCGTCCCTGTTATTCACAAGAGATGATGATGTCATAATTTTTTAGGATATAATCCAATAATTTGTTAACGTTATAGTAATTTTTTTGATAATGACTTTCAAAAGGAAAAACAACAGTATTAAAATAGAACCATATGTTTTGGAAAAAGCATCGAGTATGCTGCAAGCATAGGCTTTAAACTTGATGTGACTAATTTAAAAGGAATTCTAGTCGATGTAAGAGTTTCAGAGTAATTTAAGTCAAGAAGAATACTAAGAAAACTGGTGAGACGATCACAAGTCCTTGTGTCTGCATTGTACGTAACACTTGCATAGTCATTGTATAGAAATTAATTGGGGCGTAGAAATCCTCTTACTATCATCATTCACACGACAAGTGAGAGGATTCAATTCTATCAATAACATTTTAATAAGCCCATCATATCGCGCTTTTCAGTGAACACAAGGCAATTTAATGAAGATTCAGCGTAAAACCACAAACCTCCATTGTCATGACTTATCAAATAAAGTGCCATAAGTTTTTGGTAAGTTTACATCTATAAAACAATGAATATTCCTATCACTAAGCCGACACTGACCTGAAAAATCAATCAATATCGATAATAAGGTAATTTAAATGAATCAACTGTTTCTATCATAAAATACGAGATAAAATTGTATTAATGTTGATTGGAAAGAATCGAATATTCCACCCATTTACTCATTGCTATGTTAATGCAAACCAAAAGTGGGAAAAATTACTTGGAAAAAGAAAAATTATTTATCTCTTCTGAGTTTTTTCCTGCGTCTATTTCTCTTATTAAACATTTTTTGCCATCCTTTTAACACCCAGGATTAAGTGTGTTAAAGAAAAACTAGAAAACGAAAGAACTATAATGTTGGTTTAAGTAGAAAAACAAAAAAAAATATGTATACTCTCTTGGATTGGTTCAACAAACAAACTTTTTTTCCATCTCTCATCTCATGTATATTTAGTTAAAATACAAAAAAAATTCAAGTAAACTTTTAAATTGCAACATAAATAAGGAGATGGGAAAACTTTTCTCACTAATTTTGTTTCTCTAATTTTATCTTATAATACATTATTTGGATAGATTTTCATTTTTATCTTATCTTTAGCCATAAAATAATAAGAAATACTTTTAACTGAAGAGAGCAAGAAGTAATTTCAAACTTCGTTTTTTACAAGTTTTATATTGCTGTTACGCTATTTTCTTTAAGACCGCGTAGCGCCCAAACGATTCATCTGAGACCCAAAGTATGTTCTAGACTTATGTTGGTATTATTCGTGGGAGTGTTTATGGATCAAAAAAATATAGGGTGTCCATACAAAAAAATAGGGTGACCAGGTGGAAAATTCCGAAATTTTCCGGGAAAATGGAAAATTTTCATGCCAAAATTTTCTTCTTATGAATCTGAACAACTTTGCCTAAGACACCTCATATCTATGTACAGGAAAAAATTTTCTCATACAACACAAATTTTCATTCACATCTCATTCATCTCTTAAAGGAATGTGCTCTATGTATCGCTTGATTTTGAGTATTAGGAATCTTAATCAACACTCAAAAACAATAAATAAAAATCACAGTCCAAAATCTAATGACTGAAGTTAGTGTAGTTTATGAAAACTTGTACAATTTTGGTTCTCATCAATAGAAAAATTTTCACTAATTATTAACAAGATACAGTAATAATAAGAAATTGTACAAGTTTCAGATTTTAATTTTTTCCCTTGTTTTATGTGTGTTCACATTTCGAAAACTTGTATTTTTGAAGTTGATAAACTTCAGAAGAAAATAATTTTTCATTGGATTTTGGACTGTGATTTTTATTTGCTTTCTATTTTCATATAATTTGTTTTAATTTTTTCCCTTTTAAGAAATTATAAAACCAAATAAAAGTACGAAGAAAAATTTGCTAAACTACTCCTTTTCTTCCACCACTATTAACTTTTTCCTCGATTTTTTGTCCTCATGAAACTCATAATTGATACAAAATTCTTTTAAAAAGCTTAATTTTGTGTTTATAAGAAAAATGAAGAATGGCATTGTTAGGTCAAGTGAAAGGAAATTACCATAAATAATAAAAGGGGATCATTGTCGTTTCCTTCTTTTAAGATTTAAATAAAAATAATAATAACAATAAATAGAATACAATGTTTATTTTATATTTACAAGAAAAACAAACTTACAAAGAAATTACATTGGAAACAAAGAAAAAAGGAATAAATTTTATTGTATTTAACAGTTATTGTTATTTTATATTTTAGGTTTTTCTATACAAATGCAATGAACGGATGTCACCGTAGGATATTAATAATAGATTTCGATATTATTTGACTAGAAACTCTGAGGTAGAAGAGGAGGCACGTGCAAATTTAGAGAATTTTGATCCCTTTTTCAAGGAAATGTCGATTTAATGACTGTCATTGTTTATAAAAGGCGTTGAAAGTTGATTAAATTTTAATTGAATTAAGGGAAAAGTTTGATAATTTTTATGATAATATGCCAATGCAAAAAAAAATCCGTAAAATAATACAAAAACTTAACAAAACTCAACGAAACTGATCAAAAACTTATCGAAACTCTACAAAAACTGAACGAAGCTCCACAAAAACTCAACGAAGCTCTACAAAAACTCAACGAAGCTCTACAAAAACTCAACGAAGCTCTACAAAAACTCAACGAAGCTCTATAAAAAGTCAACGAAGCTCCACAAAAACTCAACGAAGCTCTATAAAAAGTCAACGAAGCTCCACAAAAACTCAACGAAGGTCTACAAAAATTCAACGAAGCTCTACAAAAACTCAACGAAACTTTTCAATACTGCAAAAACTCAACAAAAGTCTACAAAAGTCAACACAACCGTAAAAAACTCAACGAAACTCCTTAAAAAATCAACGAAGCTCTGCAAAAATCAAACGAAGCTGTACAAAAACTCAACGAAGCTCTATAAAAAGTCAACGAAGCTCCACAAAAACTCAACGAAGCTCTGCAAAAATCCAACGTAGCTCTGCAAAAACTCAACAAAGCTCTACAAAAATTCAACGAAGCTCTACAAAAACTCAACGAAACTTTTCAATACTGCAAAAACTCAACAAAAGTCTACAAAAGTCAACACAACCGTAAAAAACTCAACGAAACTCCTTAAAAAATCAACGAAGCTCTGCAAAAATCAAACGAAGCTCTACATAAACTTAACGAAGCTCTACAAAAATTCAACGAAGCTCTACAAAAACTCCATAAAAAATCAACGAAGCTCTGCAAAAATCCAACGAAGCTCTACAAAAACTTAACGAAGCTCTACAAAAATTCAACGAAGCTCTACAAAAACTCAATAAAACTTTTCAAAAACTCAACGAAATTTTTCAAAAACTCAACGAAACTTTTTGAAAACTAAACAAAAGTCTACAAAAACTCAACGAAGCTCTCTAAAATTCAAAAAAACTTAACAAAGCTCTACAAAAACTCATTTATTTCATTTCAAATTAAGCTTTGAAATTCATTTTAATCATGAAATTACACTGAAATTAAATCAAAAAAATAAACAAAAGCGCACTCAATTGAAATATTTACCATAAAAACATTGATTACATTAATGGAGTCTTAGCATACACATTGAAAAACCATTATTTTATACATTAGAATATTGCATGAGATCCTCTTTATGTTATAAATTTCAAAAGTATGTACAAATATCCATATTTGGATCAAAGTACATTTCATTCAATATCAATTTATGTAGATTTCCTCTTCTTCTTTTTATAATCCTTTTTTATCCTTGTACGACGTACATAAGACATGCCATTCACAAGCCATATTGTATTCTTCTTAAAATCAATACAAGTGCATTATGCTATGTTTACGGTTCATTAATTTTATATACTTTTACACATATACACACACATTTTTGTATTTTGATACATATTGGCATATTTCCTTCTTATAAATTTTAAGTTTGTAATTTAAATTTTTGCCTTTTTTTGTGTGAGGATTTTCATTTTCATTTTATTTTTTTACATGCCAAAGGCAATGACTTCCGTGACTTAGTTCCAGTCAAACTTTAATGAAAAAATCAAAAATTCATACAAAATTTCTATTTAAATTTCGCTTCAAATTTTCAAGCTAGATAGAGAGAAATCTCATGCTATTTCATAAATAAATAAAGCAAAAAACTAAGTTAATAATGAATTCATTTTCATTCGTTTTGTTTTTTTCAGTGAGATGTTACACGAAATAAAAGACAAATGATAGCAAAAAATGGCAATTTAATAATAATATAGTCACTTTTGCATAGGAAGAAATTCCCAGTCGTGTTAAATTTGCATTGAAATAACAAAAAAAAAGAAGTAGAGTGCTTACGTGACAGATATAAAAGAGAAACAATTGTTTTCTTTTCTTCTCTCAAGGAATGAATAAAATAAAACAAATTATGGACTTAATTCTATATATACAAAAAATTGACTCAATTGAAAAAGATTATTTATTCTTTAACGTTTCTTCGATCATGAAACAAATTACTAATTAAAAAATCTTTTTAATAAACTTATTTTTTTTTAATTATTTAATGAAATAAAAAACTCAGTAAGACATCCATCGTTCATTTCTATGTTTCCCATGTTTCCTCATTAATTTTTTTATACTTACATTTATTTTTGCCTGTGTGTATTCTTCCTAGAAAAGTAATAAGAACCAATTTAAAAATAAATTCGCAGGTACCTGTTATGCAGTGATGTGATGTAAACACAAGATTTTCTTTTTTTTCTTCTCGCGTGCGATAATTTCTTTAGTGTTTTTATTTTCATTTTTTCTTTTTCCTATCTTGGATCGAGCATTTTTACTCTCAATTATCCGAATAGCAGGTCGTAAAATATTTTTTTATCGCGCCTCATTTAAAATTTAATTAACGACTCAAGTTGTAAAAGTTTTTTTTTGCTGCTGTTGTTGTTTTGCTTTAACTTTCTTCTCATCTTCCCTTTCTATCATTTCATCTCCATTTCACGTGTTCATGTGTTAATAAGTAAACAACACGAACTAAGGTAGTGTCATAAAAAGTTCGCATGCAAAGACCAGGCTTAGAATCGCAAATGAGTTGTTGTTTTAAAAGATAAGCAAAAAAAAAAATTATGTATAATTAAATAAATATTATTCTCATGAAAATAAGAGAAAAAAAATGGAAAATGCAAATAATAATCGAAAATGAAATGAAATGAAAAAAAAACTATAAAAAAATGATGATAAAACTAATAGAATAACAAGAACAAAAAAAATGTAAGGATAAAAGTAGTGAAAGAAACAGTATTATGATAATAATGCAAAAGATGTTTACATTAGCATATATAAAATTCAATTCAAGATAAGGAAAAATAAGGAGAATGAAATGTACTGAAAATGGTCGTATAGAGGAAAATTGAAGAGAAATTAATATTTAATGGGATCAATGATTGCATTGCTGTCTTGATGCTGCCTTTTTGTGTGTGTGTGTGTGGACTTTCATTGAAACTTAAAATTTTACAGGATTAGGTTGTGTCAGAATAATAAATGGAATACTATTCAAAGTTTATAACAAACAGATTTTTGTTATATTTATTTTTTTTTTGTCAGGATATGCAAGTTTTTGACCTGAAATAAATGTCTTTTAATCGTGGTCGATGTTTGATCCAGACATTTTTGATTCAATACAGTACAAAAAACAGGAGTGTAAATGATCTGTGTAACCCATATACGTATCAGAGCAGGCTTAGTACATTTGGCAAATGTTCCACAAATAAAGGGCGCACTTGAAAACGTAAGTAAAAATTGTCAATTTGAAGATGAAAAATTTCATGCCCAGCTTGCGTTATTATTGTCAAAGACTATTGTCAAACATTCAAACGAGAACAACGTCAGTTTATTTCTATATCTGTATGGACTGATCATTCATTCAAGTTCTACAAAACCGTGCGTGTAAGCTCGTTTATGGACTACCATTCCTGACTCCAACAGTAGACTTGTACAGCACACACATAAATGACACGTTACCTATCAAAGGCATCTCAGAGCTTCAAACTGTTAAGCTTGTCAAACAAATGCTAAATGATGAAATATTCCACCATACAGTCTTCAACATACGAGATAATATTCAGCATTTGAGAGACAGCTTAAAAATTGGAGCTCCAAACGTGAGAACGAATTTGGGTAGTAGACAGCTTACCTACGCTGGTCCAGCTTGTTACAATCAACTCCCTATTGAAATAAGGCGTATCAATCGTACATCTTACTTCATCAATTCTGTAAAATCACACTTCCACTCTCACTCTTCGATCGTTCGATTCTTGACTGCATGATGACTGCACCTCAATCAACAACTTTTGATTTTCTGTCGCTTAACTTCTTTTCATTACAATAAATATATTTTATCTTTATACTCCAGTTTATAAGATCTGTAATGTATGTTTGTTACGGGGTGGTTTGTCCTTCGGGTGAACGGTATGACAGTCATGCTGGTTGAGGGAGGCGCACGAGGCTCCCTCCATACCAAGTATGCCGAGGTTTTGCCTACCTTGTGCCAAATAATACAAGATCAATCAGAGATTAACTCATTCCACCTTACTTCGCTGGAACCTGTACACATGGGTTCTAATGTGTGAAAGGTATGACAGCCCTGCTGGTTAGGGGAGGCGCATGAGGCTCCCCTCATATTGAGTATACCATTACTGGATTCATGTGTGCTTTCTGCCAGTGAGCATCATGTGCTTTGTGTGTGTGTTTCGCTGCCGCATGGGGCGATTTTTATCTTGTCGTTTTCTTCATCATCATTCATCTTACCATATTAGCTTAAGATCAAACAAAATTCCTTAAAGGACTGTAAAGTCACTGGAATATTTATTTGAATCAATTATATTGTATATTACATTATAGAAAATAAAATACAAATACATATTATTAAATATTAAAAAAATATTAAATTAATGGACAAATCGAAACATTTTTGAGCAATAATTTACAATTTTTAGGAAGAAACGAAGAAGTCGAAGAAGAAACATCTTTAAAAGCATAAAAGCTATCAGAAAAAGATTTTTTTTTATATTGTTCGAAGCGTGGTCAAGCCATTTTTGTTTCTGACTGCTTAAGGTCTGTTTTGTTTCTCCATTGATGTACATCTTACACTTGCAGACGTAGGTCATCATTTACGTAACATAGTTTTAGAAAATGAAATGCCAAACATTTTTGTCAGGTCTAGTACATTTGGCAAATGTTCTAAAAATAATGGTTGCATTTAAAAGAGCACGTCATAAATGTAAATCTGAGATTAAAAAATATCACGCCCAGTTTGCGGCTCTACTATCGAAGATTAATTCGTTCATATATCTATGTGGACTTATCATTCATTAATTAAAAAAAACTAAAGGTTGAAGAAAACGGTCATCAGTTTACTTTTGAGCAAGTAACCGAAGAGGATATTAAAATTAACGAAAAATATAGGTTTTTTAAAGGAAGGTTTTCTTCAAATTTACAATATTTTTCATGCAAAACCATTTTTGTGCACTACATTGTTAATTGACTTGTGAAAAGAATTTTTAGTTTTGATCAAAATCCACACTTTTGCTGAATAGTGTGTACATTGGAATTAAATATTTTCAAATAACACAAAAATCGCTCTAACTTTTTTTTGCCAATGCAGGATTTAAATATTTTGGATTATCAACCTCCTTGACATGCCTGACAATGCTGCATTTGCAGATTTTATGGTGGGTGACTTTAAAATTTCGTCGATTCTAGTTAACCGTGTTAATGGATAAATCAATAATTCGAGCAATAATTCATAATTTTGAATCAGAAATGAAGAAGTCGAACATGAGAATTATCCGAAAAACCATTTTTTTGGTTAATCCGAGCTCTACAATATTTTTCTAGTATTGGTCAAGCATTGAATTTCGAAGTTCTCCATTCTGCTCATTTTCTTTTCGATTTTAGGTAGTTCGACGTCATCGATCCATCTTGATATAGGTCGATCACTGCACAACGATTGTCTAGATAATTTTACTGAGGTACATCAGTCCATTCTAGTTTCATTTAAATTTCAGCTCTTACCCTCGAGCTTGCTCAAAATAAAAAAAAAAAAATCTTGAAAATAAAAAAAATTAAATGGGCAAATTTTGGGAGGATAGTAACTTCGACACCTCAAATACAAATTTTCTCCATTTTTTATTTCATTTTTTTTTCTTGCATTCATTCAACAATCAATATACGACACCCGCTTTTATTTTAAAGCAAGAACGTGCTACTGCAAAGGAAACATTTTAAAAAGTTTAACACATTCATCTCACTCAATCACGTCCAAACTAAATAATTTTTATTATATGCTGTTTCTTATTTCTTTCTTTCTTTCTTTTAAAAGTGTTAAAATCGTACAACACCTTTCAGGTTGAACACTTGTTACGAAAAAGAAAAATGAATTAGACTGTCTCACAAAAAAATAATTTCCATTCAATGAAATCACTTTTATCAATATTGATTTTTAATTATTGAATTCAATTTAAAATAAAAGAATTTTTAATGGTTTCTTAGGTTAATATTTAAACAAATCATTGTTCTCTCTAAAAATAGTTCCATTGTTCAACGCATGTAATCTCTTTAAAAACTTTTTTTTTTGTATTATAATAATAATAAAAGATTGCACATTGCATCACCTCTATCGTAGTTTTATCAGAGTAATAGCTGTACTTTAACATCACAAAAAAATAAAATAAAATTGTATTGTATATATTGAAATGAAATGAAAGAAAAGAAAAGAGCTGAAGAAAAGTTAGTTCATTATTTGCATTTTATTTTATAAATTTGTTCAAGCGAATAAAAACACTTCTATTGTTGATTCTATTAAATTGTGAACTTTTTTTCATTGTAACAATTCTATAGATAATTTTTATCGTGACATCATGTTTTTTTATACAAAATTTCCGGCCAATGACTAGTTTGGGGTATGAACACAAAAGTTTTGGAAATTTTTGATAATTTGTCGGGGTAATTACGTGTTTCAAGATTTGCATCACAAAAATCAGGTAATTTCAATGAATTGTTTTCATATAAACCGCTTGGATACTCTTGGATATGATCATAGTCAATTTGGGTTGTTGTACGAGAGATTAAAGCCTCTTTTTTTGTTCTAATGCTTGAATTTGGATCATTTTTAAGTTTTTCATATAATTCAGGGTATTCTCTATTCAAATTCAGCAAAAATCGATTGGGTTTCTCAATGAAACACGGATGAATTTCGTCAGTTTTAGAAATTTCGTTTAAATTTGCGGAAGCTTCAATTATATTCCGATCAATTGGTAATAAAAATTCCCATATTGGTTTTTTTTTAAATTTCATTGACAATTCTTTTAAACGTTTTTCTTTTTCACTGGGACCTGGTCGTCCATAATATTCTCCTGTTATGAAATGAACTGGACGAATTCCACTTATTTTATGTTTTTCAATCGAATGTGATTGAAAATTTTCACGATAAATTGTTTGACATGTGATCCCTTTTTGGTGAGGATTGTGCATAATTTTAAATTTAAATTTAAAATAACCGGAATTTTAAGCGAACGAGAGTTTTTTCATTAAAATTTTCAGGAAATACAATTCAAAGCATACTTTGATGAAAAATAAATTGTAATTTTAAAAATCATTAAATATGTTCAAATATTTATGTTTTTATTTATAAATTTAAAACTTCAAGTCAAGTTCTTGTCATGGACCGTAATTGCTCTGATTCAAAATGAACAGGACAGAAATTTTTAAAGTATATATTGACATAAAATTTGCATCTCTTTGATTCATTTCCTGTGTATACAATATATGATGCATTGAAAAGTTTTTCATTGAAAATATTTTTATTTATTTTTTTTTTGTTATAAAAATGTTCAGGATTGGACGAGAATTTTCTGCATCATTTTCTTTGTAGGAGTTCGTATCAATTTAATCAATTTAATGCTTGTCATTTTCAAACTTCCTTTCAAGAGTGTTTTGATACATGTAATTTTTAAGATTTTTGTTAATTTACTTGTAGATTCATGAGAATGATATCAGAAATCAAAGAGTTGTAAGCTATTAAAGATTTCAAATAGGATAAATAACTGATTAAAAATGACCTGGTGGCTCCAACTATGAGCTTTGAGCTGGAAATATCAAAATTAAACTGTCATATTGTAACCTAACTCGCAAGGCTCCAATGAATTTAATGAATTAATTATGAATTAATGTTAGTAGCTGTGGAGCTATACTCAATGCCTTTATTTATGAAGTCACTTAGACCTAAAAGACTTTGCTACTCTCCATGGTTTACTCTCATCCTAACATTCAGCAAGAATTTCTCTGTCTGTAATGCTGTCAGTGGCGCGCTCTAAGCCTCTACTCGTACTTGTGGTTATTGTTTATGTGGTTAGTATTGAGGCAAGTCCTGATTTTTAAAACAGAACTTGTTCCATTAGTTTTAGCCTAGACGCTTCATCTATCAACGCGTCTTCTTCCTTTACGATAATTTGATCAGACATCTCGTAAAATTCCTTGACTAGCACTTTTAGATTTGATACGACTCTTTCGCACTTGTCACTTAGACACGGCATTAATTGACTAATTCTTTTCAATCTGGCTTCTATGTGGTCTAATCTGGAATAAAATAAACGTAGGACATACCATTCGGTTTCATGTTCCATAATTTCCGATTCTATTTCCACTAGTTTTCGTTTGCAATTTATCAAATCTTTTCTCCCCCTATCCCTATCCATAGGGAGTGTTAACATACTCTTATTTAAATCGGCTTATTTATTATTTAAATGTTTTAGAAGCTGCTTCAAGGCTTTACGTTGGGCTGTTACATTCTGTGGGTACTTAACACCACGAATTTCCAACTTGCGAAAACTTGTTTATTTTGCAATTTTTGACCTTTACATATACGAAATATCGAGTTGGTCAGTTCAGCAAAGTTGCAGCTTGAATCATTCTTTACAATTTTGCTTCAGGTTACTTTTACCTAAAACATATGAAAATATGATTTTTTTACTCAAAAAAGTAAAAATTTGGGTAATTGATTTAAAGAAATTTCGAAACCCTCGTATAAAATTTCTTCAAAGCACATTTAAGAATTAAATTAAATTCAGCTTTATAATAAATTTATTTTCTTCCACATGAAATACAAGAGACGAGACTTTTCGTATCATAAACTGTAAATCACACCATGTAATCAATATTTTATTTATTTTTCTTTCACAAGAAATCATAAAAGACACTCAAAGATGTAAGTGGAAAAATTGGAGGATGAGTGCTTTACAATCATAAGGATCAATTGAGTTACAAGTGTTTTTTTTTGTCTTTTTCATTCCTCCTCAAGTATGATGAAATATTCTGTGTCGAAAACAAAATCGTTTTTCTACTTCAGAAGTAAAAATATTAAAAAAAATAAAAAAAATACTCACCTATATCACCCACAGTTCAAATAAGAGCTTAAATCTTCCATTCCAATACATTAACAAGTGAAAAGCAATAACAATAAAAGTAAAAGCTTAAACACACACACACACACTGAACACAGATTCAAACTCAATATTTGATATTTCTCCTTAATTTGATTACATTATTATTATTATTTAAAATAAATTGTAGAACATGTTTTATCAGCAAAACTTCTATACACAAAAATGTTTGCGTTTAAATACATTACATATTAATATTATTGCCAAAAGCACATAAAATTTTAACGGGTGTTCACATATCTTTATCTTTTTAAAAGTGCGTATATATACATTTAAATGTCTCTAAAATCTCTCAATATATATTTTGAACGAAAATAGGATTAAATCTATTAAATGAACGATACGATAATAAACTTGAATAATAATAATAATAATATTGTTGTTGTTGTTTTTGTTGTTATAGCTTTGCCATGTCAGAGTCTCTGCCTCACAGCTTGAATCAAAATGAAATTTTATGAAAGGCGCGTTAAACAGCAAGTGTTCAAATTTATACATACACACACACAATTTCAAAGGAGTGTGAAAATATTTATTGATGATTAAAATTATTTTCCATTTTTGGGTTTGATTTAAATGTTTAGAGCACAAAATATGTGTATGACAAAAATTGATATTACTATAAAATTGTGTCTGTTTAAATTTTGTGTGTGTGTGTTTTTGTGTAGTTAAATTTATATAAAATAAACATTGGGCCACACGTGCTGTTATTTAAATTGTTACAGAAAAAAAGGGATTTACTTGATTTTATGAGTGTATTTATATTTTTCATGTGCTTTCTTTCCTTTTTCTGCTAACTAGCAATTTTACTTTTAAATATATTAAATATATTGGGGTACATGTAAAATTAATGAGGAAAATTTCGCATATAATTAGATCAATTATAAATTATAACGCGAGCAAATGTTTATAAATTGTTTATTTATGTGTTTACTTTGCGCTTGTTTGGTAATGCCTTTGCTTATATTGTGTGAAGGAAAATTGGTAGTAAAAATTTTATGAAGAGTCTGAATGAGTGAATAATACGTAAATTATTCCCGTTCATAATTTTTTCCAAAATTCCATACAAAGATATTAAAAAAAAAACGGGTGCAAAACCATCAACAATTACTGGTATCAAACGATGTCGTGAAAATATTGAAAATTATTTCAATTCAGAGAAAAATGGTGATATGAAATCATGAAAGCGAATAACTCCTGTATCACATCCGGATGCATCCTAAAGTTGAACATTCTGTTTTTTTATGGTTTTTACAACAACGTGCAGCTTATGTTCCTATATCAAACGAAATTTTGAAAGCTCAAGCGCTAGTTTTTCATGGAAAATTTTGTTCAGATTCATCTTGTTCGTTTTCTGGAAGTAACGGCTGGGTCGTGAAGTATAGAAAGCGGCACAGATTGAGAAATTTTAAAGTTTCAGGGGAGAAACTTTCCGCTAACAGTAATGCCGTTGTTCCTTTTAAATTAGCTTTGTTTTCTAAAAAAGCAGAAATGTAACTTTCACCTGATCAATTGTATAATGCTGACGAAACAGTCTACTTCCAACAAAGACGCTAGTTCACAAACAAAAAAAAATTGCTCCGGAACGTAAATTTTCGAAAGAAAGGATAACAGTTATGCCATGTAGTAATGTTATCGGAACCAATGAACTGCCCCTTCAGATCATAGGAAAAAGTTAAATATCTAGTGCTTTCAAAAAAAAGCACCTCCCTTCATTGACTCAAAACACGACGATCAAAATGACTGACGATAGGTTAAGTATAATTAGTATAGTGTTTTTTCTTCCGATCCGCGTTTTGTCGATTTGTGACTTTTTTCGCGATTCGGTTTTTTTGCGACCTCCGATCATATAGTTCCGATCTCTATATTAGTTCCCGTGATCATATTGACTCTGGCGGCCATGTTGGATTAAAAACACGACCGAAAATGTGATAAAAATAACTATTAAAAAATTAATACCTCAAATCACCCCGCATGCGGGGCTATCGCCAACCACTACGGAGCGTTTTCAACTTAGAATGTACATGGCTCCAGCTTGGTCCTATTAATTAAATAGATAAATTCTTAACTTAGCGTAGCTAAATCGTCGTATACATCCACACAATAAAAATTTAGTACTATTTTACCACTACGAGGTGTATGCATGTATACGAAGATTTAAGCTACGCTAAGTTAAGAATTTATCTATATAAAGTCACGGTTATACTCATTCCTTAGCCTTAGTGTGAGATTTAGCTTTTATATTGCCATTCGAGAGCAGTCGCGACCTAACCGGATCATGTATCGTACCTTCACCACTGGACTTTCACAACTTCTTTTCTTATCCTTCATTCTAAACGATAAATGCTTCACTCTTTCATAAAAAAAAAATTGAATGAAACCAAAGCATATTAGTCCTTTGCATTCCATAAAATAATAATAAAGTTTGTATCGACAATGTTTTCATACTTTTCTTTAAAAAAAATTATATAAATTATTAATTATCGTTAAATTGCAAAGTCTCATAATTAATAATTAAACATTTGTTACGAAATGGCTTCATTAAACTGTACCATTTTATTACCAAATCTTCCAAACGCTTTAACTTAAAGTCGTAAAATGATATTTTCATCTGAAAACCGAGTCATGTTGAAATAACGTAACATAACCCTGGTTTTTGTGTGGATATCTATCACAACAAACATTGTATGGATGTATCGAAATATGACACATTTTTAACTTAAAAATACTATTTTTTTAACATTGCACACATATCAACACACACACATTTAAGTTAGTTTAGATGTTTACCACTACGATTCAAATTGTCTCTACTTATTTCAAGCACATGCGCTACGTATTTTTCGCTCAAATTTTCTCTCTCATCAATTTCAGTGTATGTGTGTGTTTGTGTGTGTATATGCACAGCATCACGTTTCCTTGGATTCCCTGTTTAATATTCAAGCGAAAATATCTCAAACAAAATTTTATACACATATAGACGGGAAAAAAATTAAAGAAATATTCTCACATTTGTACACATATTTACAATCATCAGTACGTACAAAATCAATCTCAGTTAAGAGTTAAGTTAGTCTTCGGGTGTCGTTTGTATTGTAAATACATACAAGAAAAGTGATTTTTATTCGCGAATATCGCGATAACTACCACAATATTAATAATATTAACAAGATTTTAATTAATGTATCAGTTCATTAGAAGAAGATGCATTTGATTTAAATTTAGTGAAAAAATTGCAGTTTATTGACAGAGAATAAAAAATTTTATGTATTAAAAGAGAGTGACTGAAAAAAAGGAATTAGTCAAAAAAATTAAACTGTCTGATTAAATGAAAAAAAAAAATAAAAAAAACAATGAAATACCTTTCAGTTTTTCGGTAAAATATAATAAGTGAAGGTGATTGAATAACAAATTGAGAGAATCACAAAAAAAAAGTGCTGTATTACATAAAATTATATAAATTTACATACATGTGCTCAAAAATTCGGGTATTAAAAAAAATAATCCTACTCACCAAAAAAAAAGTATTAAATTTGAATGAAAAATTATCAAAAAGAAAAATTAATTAATAAAATTTGATTGTCTTCTCATCCTTAAACTCAAAAAATTGTAAGGATACATTAAAATTCAATTTAAAAAAATTATAAAATATTTCATATAAAATAATCTCATGTATAATAATTCAAAAATGACAAACAATGGATATAATTGATAGTCATTGGTAATATAAATTGATCCCATAATAATTAATGGACTATGTGTGTGTGCATTTGTGTGAGCACTCACCTCCGGAATAACCAAGGAAATGAATAAATGTGTGTTCACTGTTCACAATCGGTGTCTATATTTGATATTTTAGTATAATTAATCATAATATTGCATTTCATGACAGAAAATATGAGAAATTTATAAATATATCTGAATAATAATAATAAATAAATCAATCAATTAAAATTTTTGTAAATTGCATCACATTATAGTTGAATCACAGTGGGATTTTTGACAATTTATCGTTGGAAAATAAAATAATGTAAAATAGGTGGCAGTTCAAAATATTAAAGGATATGAATAGACAATGACATTTCAGGTAATTATAAAATTAATGGTTTATATTTTTGATTTTTGGATCTGTTCAAGCTATATCTTATATTTTTCAATGGTTGAAAAGGCTCAAAATTCTTCTAAGACAATTGATGAGCTGGTCTAAGAAACTGGATACTATGAGTTTTTTTATCAAGTCACATTTTGATGAGGAAAATTCTGAAAGTTTCTCCTCACAAATATTTCATATCAAAATTTCAATACTGCTTGATTAGAGATTAAAATCTTTCGTTCTCTGGTGAGAATAAAATGAAAAATGAGACACAGAATGAGTTTTTGAAATTCTAGATTTTAAGGAAAACCTGCTCTGTTCAAGTTACAAAATATGTCACTTTAATTTAAGATTTTATGTCTGTCTGAACGATATTCCAATTTCAATTTGTGCAATGGGCGCATCACGTCTTTTAAAAAATCTTTTGCATCAAATAAAATGCGGCAGTCTCAAACTTATGTTTTTTTTTGAGTCCTTAGAGTACTCTGAATCCGAATATATTCACATTTAAATCTAAAGTACAAGTTTTGAGGTGTTATCATAAATAATGTGATTTTCCGCGAATTTTAGCTCATTGAAGAAAATTGTTATAATAGTGATATTTGTTTAAGCTCAACTACTCTATGTTTTTGTACGAGTAAGGTACCTAGTGTGTTCTACAAAATTGTAGCCAACATTCTAATGAACAAACTTTTCATACGTCATTTTATACCTTTTCATAGAAAAGTAACGATTTTTTAATGAAAAACGAACAAAAATGAAGCTACTTTGAATATATGAATTTTGAAATTTTATACTAAATCACAATATTGAAAAGCAATTTTTCACAGCTTTTTATTGTGATAAAAATTTCATGTGTCCGATTTCATTCAATTAAAAAACATGTCATTGGGTTTCTTTTCAGAGCAAGCTAGCGAAAGCGTCCATTAACAATTCAGTAAACATGCTGAAAATTTCAAACTACCACGTGAAAAAAAAACTTTGGAATTATTGAGATGTTTTTGCTCTTTCAATGCTTTACGGCAATAAATTGTTTTTGAACGTTTTGTCTTAGTTTTATTTGTAGTTATTTGAAAAGTTAGCTAAGTCCACTTTGGAGAAAAATTTGATGATTCAGATTACCTAAAGTATCAAAGATTATCAATTATAATTCGCTTCAGAATCAGAAAATATATTTGGCTTTACCTGGCGCCATCTTGTACGTTTGTATGGATGATTTGTAGAAGAGTTTCTCTTTTTGCCAGTACATTTCGTGGCTGCATGTAAAAAAAAGGTGTTTCTGGCTCAGACGAAAATTTTTTTTATCATTTAGGGTAATTTGGGCTAAAATCCACGTAGCTCAAGTATCTAAGTGCCCTGATTTTGTTTACACTCTAAACCCAAAACCATTGGAAAACATATTTCCTGAATGTATTTCTGCTAGCTCTCGTGGTCTTAAACGATGTGCCTTCTGCAATTTCTTAAATTAATTTTTGAACAAATTTCTAACTTTTACGTCTCATTTCCTTAAATCAGGTCACGTGTTCCATGGTGGTATCTAGATGACCTCTGTAATGCCTTGTCGACGAAGTTTCTTTGTAAAAATAAACATACAACAAATTAATTCATGGAAATAAGAAAACTCACATCTATCACAAGAATCTTAACTTCATCTCCACTGATTCATCATAAAACTTTTTGATTTCATCGAATCATTTTTCATCTTTTATTATAAGGTAAAAGATATCTCATAACAAAATTAAATGTCATAGGAAGTACAAATATATAAAATTTTCCTTGAATAATTGTTTGTCATTCCATTATTATCAGGAGATGACACAAAATCTCATACATTTTCTTTGAATATATAAGTGTGTGTGTGTGTGTCTGCATTATAAGAATGACAACACCAAATCGATTAACATCACAAAAGAAACAAGATTCAAGTAATTTTTCACGGATTTTTTTTTTCGTTACTTTTATATTTGAACTTATTTATTTATTTATTTCAACGAATTATTTGAATGAATTGCACAAAGTTTCTTTTTTTATACCTTTCACTTGAAAAAAATACAAAAAAACATCGAAAAAAAAAGTTTTTAAGTACACAGACAACATGATGTTACATGATCGATTTTCTTTAAAAGAAAAACATTTAAAGGTACATTCTCGCACTTATCTGACGAAAAATATACGAGACAAGTTATTTCATCAAAATTTTAACGAGAGTTCCATGGAAATTTGAATCGTTTCAACGTAAAACAAAAAAAAACTGTTAAAGAGAAATTACAAACAAAAAAAATGTTGGAAAAAAAATCTCATCAATTATGAAAATAAGCGTCATTTAACGAAAAACACGTGAATCTCAAGAGACTTTACTGCTCAAGTGAATTTCAGTTAAAGACAAATTCTACAAATTATTATTTTTACTTTTTTTTCCTTTTAATGTGTATTTTTTTTTTAATTTTCACGTGGGACTGCTTCAAGGGAACTTTTTCGATTGTAGTGAAACGATTTTAAGAATTCAACGCATTAAACATGTGATTTAATTTAAATTTTTTTGGGAGTTCAAGGTCTCAGATTCGTTTTAATTTCAAGGATTTTCATTTTTTGCCTTTTTTTTTTGGTAGATTTAGATTTCACTGATACATCACTCTAATAATAAATGATTGCTCTCTTGTGTAATATTTTGAATGAAAACAGTCATAAATACACATAAAAGCACAATATAATGTTAAATTTTTATTTATTTTTATTTTTTCACAAAAAAATACCTGGATAACACATTATTCTAATTTTTTTTGTATGCGTGCGTATTTTTACCCAAAAAATAAAGAAAAACACTCATTTACATACTTGTCTTTTTTTTTCTTTCGTTTTTTTTTTAAACAGACACATAATTTACATATTTATTCAGACCTAAAACGATGGGAGTACATTTAAATCATTTGTGTGTAGTTCCATTAAGTAATAAAATGAGAAAAAAAAGAAAAAAAATATGACATACAGGAAATATAATATAAGATGAGTGGAGTTTTATGTGTAAAAAGACATTCCAGTGAAAATTTCTCAACATTATCAATGAATGGCTGTGAGTGTGTGTGTGTGAGTTAATAAAAAATATAAAAGAAAAAAATTATTCACATCCTATTTTTTTTTTGAAAAACTTTTAGAAGGGAATCACGATGATAAAAGAAAATTTATACCAGGATAAAAGTTACTTCATCTAAATTTATGCATGAAAGAACATTTTTTTTGTGTATGAATGTCACACTTCAAGTTCCTTTTTCCTTTTAAACGTGATAAATACCAGGAGGTTCCTTTATGATACAACTAACTGTCTTACACACACACATACATAAAATATTTTATAACTGATTTTATTTTTATTTTCATTTTTTTTTATTATCATCATGAAATATTAATAACTTTAAACCGGATTTCCATTGAAATTGAATTATTTGCGAATCAAACGAATACGAAATTATTACTTTGGTTGCAAACCCTTTCAATTTTAATCAATTTAATTATTTATTTATTACATTCCTTTATGTATCAAAGTTGGTATATTGAATTTTTTTTTCTTTCATTTTTATTGTGGAAAATCTATCAGGCATGCAATGTTATCATGCTTATCAAGATTAAGATGGAGTTAAGAGGGAAAGAGATTTGGCTCATCAATTTTCATTGCATGTTCTAATCGTACACATGAATTGGAGAGAGAAAAAAATGTACCTTTTTCATTATTTTTTATTTTCTTGTTTTCTACTATAATTGGAATTTTAATGCGATTTTTTCGAGGATAAGGATATCAGTTGATTTTGGGTTTAAAAGTCGAGATTTAGCCATAAATTGAGCGCAATGTTCTTTGAATGGACCAAAAATTATCTTTTGAGGGCTAAAACAATGACATCGCTTGAATAGTGAATCAGTGAGTACTGTCAGATACTTTCAAATTATAATCTACGACCAAATTCTATAAAATTTCTCATTAAAACGCTTTCTAGCGACCTAAGCCTTTGAGTTTTTTTCAAATTGACCAATCACAACCAAAATTAGTCGAGCACTCTCCTAGGGTGTCTTTTTCATTGAAAATTTTCTCAATTTGTTTGTATTTTTCATTTAGTTCATATTATAAAAAGAAATTGTAAGTCAAAATTAAAATTAATTTCATATCCGATAGATGGCGCTATTTTAAGGAGCGATTATCGTTTTTCAAAGTTTTTTAGCTTTAAAATCGATGAGTTTCCTTTCAAGAGATAAATATTTATCTAAATTATCATAAAAATAGTCTGAATTGAACGCTTTTTATACTTTTTGAATAATTTCAAAAATTCAAATTGACCGTTGACCGTTAGATCGACTTTGAACGTTTTTTAGCTTTAAAATCGATGGAATTCCTTTCAAGAGACAAAAATTTATCAAAATTTTCTTAAAATTAGTCACAATTTAACGCCTTTTACTTTTAAAAATAATTTCAAAAATTCAAATTGGCCGTTGACCGTTAAATCAACTTTGAACGTTTTTTAGCTTTAAAAAAAAGATGGAAAATAACTCGCAATTCAACGATTTTTAATTTTTAGGAAAAATTTCAAAAATGCAAATTGACCGTTGGCCGTTAGATATTTACTTGTAATAATTTCAATACAAGGAATTTATTGAAAGACAATGAAAACTATCGGAAAACAAAAATTTTACCTTAACAACTGTAATTTTATTTGAATTTTAGATAACGCGCTTAAAATATAAATCATTCATCCCTTTTTTTATTGTATTTGTCTGCAAATAAAATGTCAAAAGGACTTAAATTCAAAGTGATAATAAAATGAAAATAAATAAATAAAAAAGGAAAAGCAATTGTATGAACCCTTTTTTTCTCATCGTTATTTTCCTTCTTCTTCCTTTCGAGACATTCGCATAAAAAGTTTAGAGTAAGAAAAGATTACAACAACTTTTAATAAAAAAAAAATTATATTGAAAGAGTAAGTTGAAAAAAATGGATTTCATTCAATATTCGAGTACGTCTTTGAATTTTTATGGAGACTTTCTTTATGTACGAGAATGAAATGTAAATCATTAGTTTATTTCCACTTGAATTTATTAAAGACGTTATTTATTTAAGTTAAGTTTGTATTTTCATTCATTCAACATTTGTGATCAATTTTCAAAGTAAATATTATCCTTATTAATAGTTTTTTGTTTTAGTTTTAATGTTTTAACGTTGCTTCTTATTTCCAAGACAACACACAATGAATTGAAAACAAGGAAAAAACCACTGTTCAAACATGAAATTTGCGGTTCTTTCTTTCAAAAAATCTTCATTTCATGTTTTCATGTCTTCATTTCTTGTACATCCGGCCCTTTTCTGGTGTTTTGTGTTATTTTAACTGTTGTCACTCTTTCAATCTTTTTTTTGAATATCATTCTTAACGAAGTATTTCCTTTCATCCCATTTCAAGAATCAAAATAATTCGATTTTTTCCCCTATTAATAAGTAGGATGTGTCATGTTCCAAAAATAACATTTCAAAGATAAAATTGAAGAAAAAAAAATTTTAACATATACGAAAATTGTGAAAACACTCATGAAGGCGGAGAAGTTTAAATTGTTTTTCAAGTAACTTTTAAATCTGGAAGTGATGTGTGTTAACTTAAACTGTCAAGATTTTAAATAAATGTGTTTTCACTTTCATTACATGTCAAATTATTTCGTTTTTTTTCTTAAACTGAAAGGCGTGTGATATTTGAAAGACATAATTAAGTGCGGATTAAGGGAATCAGTCAAACGTGAAATTATTCGTTTAAGAAATTAGCATGTCAGGATTCAAATTGGGATTTATGCGTGTTTTAAATTTCACTTCCACTAGATGGCGCTGTTTTAAGGAGCAATTATTGAATTTGAACGTTTTTCCGGCTTTCAAATCGACATTTTTACGTTTAAAATACAAAAACGAATCAAAATTCACATAAAATTAATGAAACGCTTTTTAACTGTAAGAAATAATTTCAAAAATTCAAATTGACCGTTGACCGTTAAATATTTAAGTGTAATTATTACACAATACTATTTTTAGAAAATCACTCAAGTTTAACAAATAAAACTTTAAATTAAAGTTCAAAGTTCAATTTATTACTTTGAGATTCAGCAAAATCACCATGGATATATTTTGATTGTAAAATAATTTAACATAGTTCTCTTTTCATAATCAAAATCCATTTAAAAAGATTAATTGGTTTATTGATGATTTCTCAGTTCTTTAGGAAATAATTTTATTATTTTTAAATAAAAAGGATTGCTTATAAAATATTAATCCTTTTTACATTTCTAAATACCATTTTCATGATTTGAACAAAAACAAATAATAAAAGTCTTTGATGAGATTTGAATAAACATTTTTGCAAATGAACTTAAAGGAAACCATATTCACTGAAAATATTTCCAATAAATAATTTTTCAAAGGAATAGTTTTGCGATCAAAGAAAATTATTTTCATTCAAATCCTTACAAGGACAAAAATATTTATTATATTTAAAATATTTCAAATGAAATTTCACAATGTCACATTTTCATAATCATAATTAAAACTTTTTAATATGTTTGAATCCCTTATCATAAAAATAACATTTAAAAATAAAAAACAAGAAGGAGAAAAAAATAATTATTTATTTATTCACAAAATTTATTATTATAATGTAGGTACAACAGCTTGTCTACAAAATGTTTATATCCTTAAAACATATATCGTTGTGTGTCAAAAAAACAGTTTTTTCTTCTTTAATGTAAATTTTATGTTACACTCTGTTGAATAAAATCCTACCACATGTTCCAACTTTTGTCTCAGAAAGAAAAATTTAAAGGAAAATAATTTGAATAGAAATTAAAATATACAAAAATATGAGATTTCGTAAGAAAATTTTAATTTTCATTATATTATACGTAATTAAGTGAAAATCTGCTTTCAAATGAAATGAATTGTATTACAAAAGAAGAAGAAAATTACCTTTCAAAAGAAATTGAAAATCTTTGCTTTGAAGCTTTCCAATGAAATGTCAAATCTCTCAGAAAATCATTGTTTAATGTATGTGCATTATTTCAATTATTCATACAAAATATTTTTGGTACTTTTGATAAAATTTTTGAATATTTGAATTTTTAAAATACATTTTATATTATTTATAAGATGAAATGAGAGAGAGAATTTTAATAAACATGCATGTTAAAAGATGTTTTCATGTGTTTTTTTTTGTATGAAGGAATTTTACCAGGAAAATTTAATATTGAAGAGAATATTTATTCAAATGAGCTGATGTTCCATTGTCTTGTGATTATATTAAGCTAAAGATGAGACATTTGAGGTGTTATCGATTTTTTGTGAAGGTCGAAATCGAGACTGGAACAAAATTGTCATTATATGTGGGTAGTTTTTCTTCATTTATCATTTAGGTATTTAAGGGAAATTGAACGGTGCAGTGGCTAGCGTGTTGGACTATCAATCTTAAGATTGGCAATTCAATTTTCGCTCCAGCCATTAAACTTTACAATCTCAAATGTCCCTTTTTCTGGCTATTCAATTTGAGTTAAAGGCTAGATAAATGTGGCGACTGCTTGGGATGACGGGATTTAAGCTAAGTCCCTCGGAGGAGGATAACGGGTATGCACAATGGATCCGACTGATGGCCCGAGTGCAGACTTAATAGCCGCCCTACAATCGGATCTGATTTCAGGGTAATAAGATGATAAGCCGATAGTTAACCTTAATCAAAAACTCAGCAGGGTTTTTAAGAAGTTTTAAGACTTATTCTCCTAAGTGATTGTATCCGTGTTTTAAAAAATTTAGCCGACACTAAGTTTTAAAATTTTCGATTTTAAGCCCACATCTTTAACATGGAAGATGGATGTCTTTTCATGATCATAAAGACATCAAAAACAATGCATTTTCACACTGCATAGAGAAGCCTGCCAAATTTTCATCCAATGAATTTCCTTGGGGTCTGCAGTAGTGGAAGAAGTGATATCCTTTAAATATTTGAAGCTCATGTTTAACTCAACTTTGCCGTGGAGTACACAAATAAACGTTTTGGCTTCTAAGCTTAAAATCGTGGCTTCTATTCTGTATGGAACTAAAACTATTTTACCTCAGGACGTGATATTAATGCTTTATAGGTTTATGTTTCACAGTCAATTGTCATATATGATCGAATTGTGGGTAGTGTAAGTTTGTCTTCCATTAGACAATTACAGGTGTTACAGAATAGACAGGGGTGCATTGAAAAAGTATTAACGGCCCTGGCATTTGGCATATCGCCACTGAGTATAGGAGCCTTAAAAGTAAGTGTATATGGAATACCTTATTCCACACCTGGTTTTATTTGTTTCAAAGGATAGGTCCCAATATTTTGCCTGTAAAAGGATAAGGTTAGTTCTCCATATTAAAAATAGTATACAAACGTCTCAAAAGGGTACTCAAAAAGTAATTTGTCTTTCAATTCTGTTGTCAATTCATATTCCTCAAGAAGAGACTTACTTGTTAAGTCACGCAGTAAGCTGAAGCTCGGCAAAAGACGAATGTCATATGAAGATCCTTCGGAAATCAAGCAGTTGTCAACACTTTCTCGTTTATTTTAAGGTGAATTGACGTGGGCAAAATAAATAAATCCGGTTATACAATTCATTTCATAGAGCTCTTAGATTAAGTTTGTTATTTAAGTTCCTTCTGATAGCATAAGGTGCCCAAAAATGTCTCAATTTGTTTCCGTTCCTCGAATTTTCAAGCTTTTGATACTGATCCAATTTAAAAACTTAGGATCCTATTGAAAATCATCAGAAAATTTATTATACATTTTAAGATTCATATTAAAATCGAAAAATCATCATCCTTACTAAAAATTTATCACCAAGATCACTATTGGAAATAGAAGTGCAATGAACCTGAAATGAAAGTTATGTGAAATTAATTTTCTCTCCATGTGCTCAATTAAAATGAAACCAAGGTATCTGAAATAACTATTTTAATTATATTTTAATAATATAAATTAAACCGAAACAAGAATTTATATTATTATTTCTCTTATCAGAATTTGAATCAGAATTTCGAGATAATTATGATTTATTTATAATTAAGAAACATGATCAAATTATGATTTAAACAGAAATTTACGAATCAGCAGTTCATAAAATTTTTAATAAAGTTTTGCAATTTTAATATAATTTTATTTATATTTTTGTTTATTTTTTTACTTGAAGTGCAATATTTTAAGCTCAAGCTCACAGTATGAAACAGATGCATTTTGCATAGTTAAAAATTATTTGTACACACATACACATAGTCCATACACATTCATACGGAGCAATGTAGCAAAAAGGAAATATTCATTTATCATAAATTTCATGATAAAAATTTTCAAACACTAAATTATAATTATTTTTAAATTTTAAAACTGTTCAAGTGTATTTTGAGCTGCAGCCGTTACAAATAACGCTTTATATTATTAATTATTATTATAAAATAAATACCATGATGCCAGAAATGTGTAGGAAAATAGAATGGAATTAAAAGGATGAATTTAAATTAAATCCTCAAAACAACAGCACACAAATTGTAATTTAACTCAAAAAAAACCATCAAGTTTCATTGAAATTCCAAAGTGTTGAAAATATTAATATTAAATTTCATACTTTTTTTAAATGCGTATTTACAAAATTTTATTATTAAATATTTTCTTCATTATGTATGTGTGTGCGAATGTGCTTGTGTGTGTGTGTGTGTGTGTGTGGGTGTGTATTCACATTACACGATTAAAAACTATTTATACAAAATTCTGACTGTTTGACGCTCTCAAGCAGTTTTGTTTATTGAAATTCCAACTATTTTCAATGTAATTTTATACATTTAATTTAAAATAATGAAAAAAAATGTTATAGCAAAAGTGAAAATGAAATATAAAACGCGATTTTGCCTTAAAACATGAAATTTTAACAACATTTTATTACATTATGTATAAAATTTATTATTATAATATTTGAGGTTTTATTCCAACCCTTTTATGATAAACACAATTTATCATAAAAGCTTTAAAAAAAATTAATTTAATAAGTATTACACTGTTACCTGCCACAGATAATGTTTTTACTATTATATGGTAAAATAGTGGTATAAAATTATTTTTTTTGTTTTTTTGGTTAGTATGATCAATTACAAGCAATTTGTTTAATTATACGTTGTTACTTTCATACTTACTGTTAAATGTTAGGAGAGGCGGATAATCCAAGGATTTTACGTGAAATTAACTCTCTTCTTTTTTTTGATCCGAATCGAGATTTTATCATATTAGGATAAAGAACCCTTGAACGATTTTTTGAGGATGAGTGATGAATAGTGAAAAAATTTTTTTTACCTGTGATATTGTTACTCATAGTCACTAGTAACATAAAATATGTAGGACCTCAAATATATGACACTAATTTAACCTCTACTTCATCATCATTTATATATTACAACGATAGTAAGTACTTCAGATATATTTTATGAAACAAATCTGGTTTTATATGATGGTTTGAACGATATTTTGAACCGTAACACTAGACAAATACACACACATACACAGGAAAATAAATGACATGCTCTTAAATGAGATGGCAATTCATTTAACGGTACAATTCATGCAACGATGTGACATTTTATCGCGTCTACATAGTAATTTCACCTAGATATTAAACTGTAATTTATCGCCTATTTACTTGATATATCATTAAATATAGAAAATTTTCATTTAAGGCTGATGCAATTCAGGAGGTTGTTTACGTGATTTTTTGTGAAGGTGAGGGAATTGAAGCGAGGGTTCGGTGGAAGTGAAAGGGAAGTTAATAGATTACCCTTAAAAATTCATGTTCTGATATTGATTTGAAATTTCAAGTATCTTTTTATGGTCCTTAAAAGAGATGTTAATTACGGAACACTTGGCCGATAACCGTTTGATGAGAACCGCTCAATGATCTTCTCTTTTGAAATCGGAATATTTCACTGACTAGTTTTATGGCAATAGGACACCATAGTTGGTGCTAAACTAAAAATATGGTTGCCATTTACCTTTACAAGCTTATTTAATTCCATGAGCATGTCTTCAATGTGTGCATATCTATTTTCTTTATTTTTTTAGCATTCACTTAGAAAATCTTTATTATTTTTTTTTTTCAAGGGATGCCACTTTGTAACTAATGTTAAGATTTAAAAAAGCAGAGTTTTTATAAATTTAGATGATTTTATTGAACTTTAAAGAACATATGTCCGATCTGATGAAGAGTATCTTAAAGACTAAAAACTTTTATTGAAAGGTGTTATGAGTATCTGATAGTGTGAGTGTGTATGCGTGCGATGGATGGCGACTGTATATGAACGAAGTAACAAGGGTTACAATGTATCTTAACGCTCTGTTTATTGTTATCTGTAATTTATTCATTTTTACATCAGATAATAAAAAAAATACTGAGCTACAGTAGCCTAAATGAGGCATATTTAGACTTTTAAATAAAGTCAATTTAGTGAGTAGGTCCAATTGATGCTTATTAGTACTTTATGCATGGTATAATTCCTTATAATTTACGTACAGAGCGCGTTATAATTTTTCCGCTATCTAAGCACATACGTATAATTATAAGGAGTTATACCTTGCATAAAGCAGACGTTAAGCCTACCAATTAATCCTACTTTTTTAGCAATTTTTTTTTGTGTATGTAATCGAAGTAATCATTAAAACTAAGATTATCATCTATGAACGGATCTTACCATAGTAATCTCTACCTTCGTCTTTTCTAACTACATTTTTCTTGCCCTTACCACGACGAAGACCTCGCTTCAGGAACAAACGTCCTCATGGATTCTTCTCATGAGTATTTGGGCTTTCTGAACTCATGAACTCAATTTCTTCTTCTAGTCTAATATTGTGTGTTTCGTTTGTGTTCTTTAGACTTATTATCATGTACTTTGTCTTGCTAATATCTAATTTTAATCTTGACAGGTTTAAAAGTGAAAATGTTATTTAAATCTTGCTGTAATTTCATTAATATTGTCTTTTTCTATCCAAATCTGGAATATCAAACATTTCATCAATGTAGTCTATAAAATTAAAGTTTCCTCCGAAATACGTTCAAGAATAAAGCTTTTAAATTTAATTAATGATCAATACTAATTTTGACCTTCCTCCTGTCATCAATTGAAAGCTAAATTCGTTTTTAAGGTCATTTAACATTCAAAACTTCGTTTACCTTAAAATTTCTGTATGAAACATATACAGATGTCAGTGTCTTCTAGAATTCTAGTACGAGTCAAATATAAAAATTAACGGCTAAAAATTTATTTTATAAAATTAAAGGGACTATAAGTCCTTGGACAGGATGAAGGTTAAAAAATTCAGCGTTCCTTGAAATGGCAACCCTATTTTCTCATATTATGTCATTGGAAACATTTTTCTTAATTGTTCCGGCCTTAAAACATATAAATTTTGTCTTTAATTTGATTTGAGTATAAAAAATTGTAGGTCGAAAATGCTTTTTGATACACTCTTAACTTTTTAATGATAATCTGTTGATTGCTGAATATGATACGTATCTGAAATGTCAAAGTGATTTAATTTCAAAATAAAATTTTATGTGACGTTATATAGTGAATGAGGTCAATGAAGTTTTACACCTCTTTGTCAAAGAAAATTGATTTTTTGATTTTTTTTCTTTTAAAATGTGAATTTAATCAAAAATTTGTACGTGAAAAAGTGAAATCTTGCACCCTAATCGTAACTAATCTTCTATTTTCGTAACCAAGACGCACAATTTCCTCTCAATATCTCTAGTACTCAGATTATTTTACACGAGATACGATTAATGCCACACTACATAGAGCATTACGTTGCCATGAAACGTTAAAATGAACAAAAAAAATCGATCTACTTTTGAAAAAAAAATGAAATAAGCTAATAATTCAATAAATCCTTGATAATTCAATTTTTCTGTGCTTCTAAATTAAATACCCTTGATATAGCATTACACAAGCATTAAATCTTATTAAATTCATGATTTTCCATTTTCTTCAGTTTTTATTTTTATATTTTTACTGTATAATATTGATTGAAGTATCAGTTCAAAATACACACACTTTGAGTCAAAGCTAAGCATGTACTTACAGTTTTTAAATTAAATAAAATATCTAAAAATTATGAAATGTGAAGAGATTTTCAATTTAATTTACTTTGATACATTCATTTTAAAAGAAGGAGGAGAAAAGTAGAAAAATCAAGGGAAAAATTATTAAAGAAATCTTCAAGTGGGTGTTGAGCGAATAAAGATTTTGATGAGTAAAAGTTAATTTTATAAAAATAATGTTTAATAATTTTTAAGTTAAAATTTACCATTTTTATAAAAAATTTAACCAAAAGTACAATTATTCACTTTGAAAGGTGTCCTATTTTATTTACTTGAAAAGGTGTGTGACAGGTTATCGTTTATATGAGAGGCAAAAAAAAGAAAGTTTCATTTTAATGAAAAGGATCAAATTGGTGGGTTTTTTGATGATGACAAAAAGGCAAGGAAAGTTTACATTTTTCAAAAAAAATAAAAAGTAAAAAATAACAAAAAGAAACAAAATAATGTCAACAGTACGTGTTTCTGTCATTGTGTCAACGATTTCAGTGTTTAGATTTTAATGAATATTTAAAAAGGGGAGTAAAACACAAAAAAAAACGAAATCACGACCCGAACCTTTTTTTGCTTGCTGTGTGTGTGTGTGTATTGTTGTTGGTTATTATGCTTGAATTGAACCGACACATTTACATTTTTCTTTCATTTTTTTTCTGATTATTTTCTTCTTCTTCTGTTCTTCTGATGTTTATTCATAATATACCTATTTTTTTTCCCTTCTTTTCATTATATCTATAAAATACAGTCATTGCACTTGAATGCTTTGCTCTCTTTCAAACAATATTTTATTTTCTTATATTTGTGTGTGTGTGTGTGCGTTTGTGTGTGAATTCTTCAATAAAAACAACATGAAAACCATCATTATATTTAAATTCAAAAAGAAAATAAAATGTAATAACGTCATAAAAGAAAGAAACACTTGAAGTAATAAGAAAATATCATAAAAAAAAGTCAAAATTAAAAAGGGAATATTGATTTCAATAATAATAATTATTAAAATTATTTGGAGAAAAATCTGGGAAAAATCAGAATCTATGAAAATGTGGAAAATAAATTGATTGACTTTATTTTATTTTCTTTCATGATTTGTTTTCCATCTCATAGGTTTTCATTTAGATACCAGATATATTGAAATCAAATGAGTTGAAAAAAATATGTTTATTTGAATTTAAGCTACAATCTAGGCATTGAAATTAGAGTATGGAAACGCGTTTTCGAGAAGAAGTCAAATAAAAGACGAAATTGTCGAATTTTTTGTGAAAATATTTTTTTTTAGTTCTCTCTCATTATTCCCTTTAGTTGAAGATACTTTGAAATTTATCAATCTCGTTTAATTTCTCTTTAAAATCTCTTTTTCTCACTTTCTTTCTCTTTTTAAGGGACTCTCTCTTTATGGTCTCTAATTTTTGTCGGTGTTTGTTTCTTTCTTAAGCTTAAAGCTTAAGATTTTGTGACCCCTTTTTCTATGAAAGTATTTTTTCTCTCTTTTTCTTTCTCTTTTTCTCTCGCTTTTCTTAGTATTTAAGTATTCTTTTCTCTCTCAATATCAAATTTTATTTCTTCTTCTCTTTTTCCTAAGATATTTTTTGTACTCTCTCACATTTTTCTTTCTCTTCTCTCTGAAGCCCATAACACACCCCTCATAAAAAATTCTCTCTCTCACTCCCTCAAATTCCTAAAATCTCTATAAAATTTTATTTCTTCTTCTCTCTTTCCTAAGATATTTTCTGAACTCTCTCACATTTTTCCTTCTCTTCTCTCTAAACCAAACTCATTCCTCATATAAAATTCTCTCTCTCTCTCTCACTCCTTCAAATTCCTAAAATCTCTTTAAAATTTTATTTCTTCTTCTCTCTTTCCTAAGATATTTTCTGAACTCTCTCACATTTTTCCTTCTCTTCTCTCTAAACCAAACTCATTCCTCATATAAAATTCTCTCTCTCTCTCACTCCTTCAAATTCCTAAAATCTCTATAAAATTTTATTTCTTCTTCTCTATTTCCTAAAATATTTTATGTACTCTCTCTCATTTTTCCTTCTCTTCTCTCTCTAAACCAAAACTCACCCCTCATAAAAAATTCTCCCTCTCACTCCTTGAAATCCATCAATCAATCTCTCATATCAGCTATTTCCTTTCAATGCATCATAAAACATGATATAAAACATTACTCTCCCATAAAATAAAACAAGAACAGGAACGAACAAAAAAAATCACATAAAACCTAATTTAATCGCATTCAATAAAAAAAATACGAAATCATGCCTCAAGCAATTGTATTACTTACAACTGTACCAATTGCTTGATTGAAATGCTGCATTTCCTTAATAAAATAATACGGTATTGAAATTGGCACTGACACGGCACAGATAGGTAATGATATGGAAAAATGAAATAAAAAAAATAAAATGAAAACCATGAAAGTAAAAAAAAAAGAATTTTGCTAATAAAAATAAAATAAAATAAAATCAAACAGTTTAACCAGAAATGTTTATAAAAATACAAAAAAAAAAAATATGTATATTTTTATTATTATTAGTATTTTATATAGAAATTCGCGAAAAATTCCTTTTATACATTGAGTATGGAGATACACAGAAAAATGAACAAAAAATGAGAAGAATATTGTAGAATAATAATGCCAATCAAATAAAATTGTTTTTCCACACATAAATTGTTATTGTTATATGCGCTCAGAGAAGAGTTGAATTAGATTGAAAATTGTATCACAAAAAAAAGAAAAAATACCAGGTATGATTTAAAAATTAAAAAGGGAAGACAAATTTATCTGTGTGTGTGTGTCTATCCATGCAATGTATGAAATGACAAGATGAATGCAAACAAAAAATCCTACATCCGCTTACTTTTATGCCATTCAACCACGAAGTAATACGAGTTTTATGTCAACTTTAAACGTGACATTACGATTTTATTTTTTAAATTTCTTCCTTTTTTTATGATTATTTTTTTAATGTTCATTTTACGCTAGTACTAGACATCTGTTTTCATCATGCTTGTTCAACATTGATTTTTGTGTCAAATTTTTAGAGCAATTTATTAAATTAAAAGTTCAAATAATTTTTTTTTTTGATTGTGCATATGGTGCATAGCAATTTCAGTGCATACATTTCTGGAATGCAGA
>LN483821.1:60107-92494 GCA_900002565.1 Culicoides sonorensis
GAGTTGGCGGTTGGAAAAGTTGGCGTTTGGAAAATTTGGCGTTTGGCGTTTTTGATTCGGCAAATTTGGCGTTTGGCACTTTTGGCGTTTTTGGATTTGGCACTTTTGTTGTTTGGAAATTTTGGCGTTTGACAAATTTTGAGTTTGGCGTTTTTAGATTTGACAAATTTAGCGTTTGGCACTTTTGGCGTTTGGAAAATTTGGCATTTGGCATTTGGCAAATTTAACGTTTGGCAAAATTAACGTTTGGCGTTTTTGGATTTGGCGTTCAGCGATTTAGACATCTTTGCCATTCCATCCATCATTTTCATAAAAATTCTAAGAAACTTGGCAACAATGGTCCCTGGCCTCGTTTTTCGTCTTCAAAATATCTGAAAATGACATAAAATTACTCCCCAGAGAAATCAAAGTAAACAGATTTCAAATTGATGACAATCATAAAAAAAATCTATTTTCGTCTGATTATTTGTTTGTGTCTCGAAAAATTCAATTTAAAAGCATCAAATTCAAATCAAGCCACATGTTCAATTCGTAAACTAAAACAAACAACATCCATTTACCACGATGGCATATTTATTTACCCCAAAGTGCATTCAGCCAATACCATCCATGATTACAAAATTCTTCATGTTCAACATATTTTTTTCCACATCACCAGCTTTTATCATATTATTACTCTTATTGAATCAATGGATGTATTTATCCTAAAGCAAATACGAATTTTCATGAAAAATGGATTTCATACACATGTGATTATTTTTTTTCATTCGTTATATGCCTTCCATGCGAAGATAGTTGTTTATTTGATGCACGATTTACTTGTTGAGAATCGGGCATTAAAGCATAAAATATATAATTTTATATGATAAACGCTGGGAAGTTAAAATGAAAGTGTTAATATTATTATTTTGAACAAGAAAACACTTACTCAAAACTTGGTTAAATGTAAGTTTATCAAAAACTTTTGTCAATTTTATTTTATAACTTTTCCATATAAACTTTACAACAACAAAACAAAATGGTAAAGTTTGTGACACCATTCTGTCAAAAAAATTTTGTTAGTAAACAGTTTAATTAGATTGTTTGTTTATTATATATGAGTTTTTAATCAAAATGTGATTCACATCCCAAAAATAATGAAACGAAACTGAACATGTGGCATAAAAAAAAACTTATAACTGTATGAAAATAAATTAACATGACATAGTTGATGTGCAAAATTTAAGTAAATAAATTTATATCAAAAAAAAAAAATACACACATTTATCTTCATCGTCTTCTTCTCACATTTTCTGATACTTTATGCTCCATTGAAGCAATGTAACATCATTGAAAGCTCAAAATGGTGAAAGATTTTGAATAGAAAATGTACAAAAAAAGTATAAGAGGAAAGTTAACGTGTCATAAAATATTGAAATCCATATCAACGTATAATAAAATCAATTTTTATTACGTCGTTTTTGTTGTTGTTATATTTTTTTGTGAACGTAAACACACACTCACACACACACACCCGATTAAATGTACAAAAAAAAAGTATATCATCTTTTCAATCAATCTTTTATACAAATACATAAACTCAGCATCATAATAAGCAAGAAAAAAAAATGTAAGGAACAAAAAAAATAAGTAACAAAAAAGTAAGTTCTATGAGTCCCTAGTGATGCGATATTAATGTCATTTTGTTTCGTATATCTCGATTTTATTTTTTTTTTGCTTCTTTTTTTTGTTGTATATAAGATTTTTATTTTAATGGAAAAGTATAAGGAAAGTGGAACCCTTGTGTGAGAAAAGATAAATAAGATGAAATTACCTTAATGTTGTTTCTAGTTTATTTTCTATTCTTTTCTCATATAATGGATTCCTCTATTAAACATAATATAATAAAATAATAATACTTAAATAACATAATACAGGTATTGTTATAGTTTTTTTTTTCCATATTTATTATTCAATTTCTTTTTATGTTTTCGTGTTGTATCGATGAAAAAAAAATCTGTTTTGTGGTTTATTTTAACAATATTGGTGATGTTTTTTGTAATAGTTTACATGTCAAAATTTGGTATCGAATTTCATTAAGGGCAGATGAAGGTGCTTTCGGTTTTATATTTTCATCTCAATTCTCTAAATGTTTCTGGGAATAAAATTAAAAGTTTTTCCAATTTTCTATAAGCTCCTTTGACTAATGTAAAAGTTTTTAAATTAACATGAAGCTGCTTGAATTGATTCAAAAGTTTTTTCAATTCACTGATAGCTTCTAAGGTTCATTAAAAAGGTTTTTCAATTCACTAAAAGCTTCTAAGGTTCATTAAAAATTTTCTCACTTCACTAAAAGCTTCTAAGGTTCATTAAAAAGGTTTTTCAATTCACTAAAAGCTTCTAAGGTTCATTAAAAATTTTCTCCGGTCACTGAAAGCTTCTAAGGTTCATTAAAAAGGTTTTTCAATTCACTAAAAGCTTCCAAGGTTCATTTAAAAGTTTTCTCACTTCACTAAAAGCTTCTAAGGTTCATAATAAAGTTTTCTCACTTCACTAAAAGCTTCTAAGGTTCATTAAAAATTTTCTCCATTCACTGAAAGCTTCTAAGGTTCATTAAAAAGGTTTTTCAATTCACTAAAAGCTTCTAAGGTTCATTAAAAATTTTCTCACTTCACTAATAGCTTCTAAGGTTCATAATAAAGTTTTCTCACTTCACTAAAAGCTTCTAAGGTTCATTAAAAAGGTTTTTCAATTCACTAAAAGCTTCCAAGGTTCATTTAAAAGTTTTCTCACTTCACTAAAAGCTTCTAAGGTTCATAATAAAGTTTTCTCACTTCACTAAAAGCTTCTAAGGTATATAAAAATTTTCTCACGTCACTAACAGCTTCTAATTTTCAATAAAAAGTTTTCTCACTTCACTAAAAGCTTCTAAGGTTCATAATAAAGTTTTCTCACTTCACTAAAAGCTTCTAAGGTTCATTAAAAATTTTCTCCATTCACTGAAAGCTTCTAAGGTTCATTAAAAAGGTTTTTCAATTCACTAAAAGCTTCTAAGGTTCATTAAAAATTTTCTCACTTCACTAATAGCTTCTAAGGTTCATAATAAAGTTTTCTCACTTCACTAAAAGCTTCTAAGGTTCATTAAAAAGGTTTTTCAATTCACTAAAAGCTTCCAAGGTTCATTTAAAAGTTTTCTCACTTCACTAAAAGCTTCTAAGGTTCATAATAAAGTTTTCTCACTTCACTAAAAGCTTCTAAGGTTCATTAAAAATTTTCTCCATTCACTGAAAGCTTCTAAGGTTCATTAAAAAGGTTTTTCAATTCACTAAAAGCTTCTAAGGTTCATTAAAAATTTTCTCACTTCACTAATAGCTTCTAAGGTTCATAATAAAGTTTTCTCACTTCACTAAAAGCTTCTAAGGTTCATTAAAAAGGTTTTTCAATTCACTAAAAGCTTCCAAGGTTCATTTAAAAGTTTTCTCACTTCACTAAAAGCTTCTAAGGTTCATAATAAAGTTTTCTCACTTCACTAAAAGCTTCTAAGGTATATAAAAATTTTCTCACGTCACTAACAGCTTCTAATTTTCAATAAAAAGTTTTCTCAATTCACTAAAAGCTTCTAAGTTTCATTAAAAAGTTTTTTCGATTCTTTAAAAGCTTCTAAGGTTCATTAAAAATTTTCTCAATTCACTGAAAGCTTCTAAGGTTCATTAAAAATTTTCTCACATCACTAAAAGCTTCTAAGGTTCATTAAAAAGTTTTCTCACTTCACTAAAAGCTTTTAAGGTTCATTAAAAATTTTCTCACTTCACTAATAGCTTCTAAGGTTCATTAAAAATTTTCTTACTTGCTTTTAGTGAGCTTCTAATTCATTAAAAAATTTTCTCAATTCACTAAAAACTTCTTAGTTGCTTTTAAGTCGTTCAAGATATTGATTATTAACTTTCTATTTAAAATAAACAATTTTATCATGATTAATATTGACTAAAATCATCAACATATCACACATGATAGCAGATTGCTTGAATGATGTTGATTGTTTGTTTAAATAACAGCTTTAATTCAACATTTTACATGGGTTACAAAGAGGGTTTATAAAATTAACATATTTTCATTACACGTGTCTAAAAACCTTATCTGCCTACGACAAACAAGATTTATAAAACAAAAAAAGAGAAGATAAAATACGTCAATTAAAAAGTTTTAAGATTCATATCAACACAAGATTTTTATTTTTTTTTGCTTTTTCTTAATTTTTGTATAATTTGTTTTTTTTTACAAGGAAAAACAGTCAAGACATGTGTTTTAAAAACTTTTTACATGCGTATAAATTTTTATTTTATTACTCAGTGTTTTTCGGTTTATACTGAAGTAGAAAAATATGAAAATTAAATGTTTGTACATATGTAGAAAAAAAATATAAATACATAATAAAATGATATAAGCGCAAGTGCAGATAATGTTCTCTTTCTTAATTTCTTGTTTTTTGTGTTAAATGGAACATTTGTAGTAAATAAAAAAGTACATATACGGTTTTTGTTTATAATTTTTTTTTTAGTTTTCATTGCATCTTTAATGAGTCTGTACATTTTTTGTGTTTTTTTTATTATTCTTGTTATTTTCCCTGGATTATTCATTATATACAATGCAGATAATTATCTGAGAGCATTTCACTTTTTTTTTGTATTCTATGCGAAATTACTGTTTTCAGGATTATGCTTTTTCTTTCATTTTTTCTTTATCATTCATCAGCGTTATGGTAAAAAAATTGTGGCCTCATTAAAACTCTTGCAAAAATGTGAATGACTTTTTATATTTAAATATAATGAGTGATATAATAATTGAAATGAGTGCTTGAATAGTGAATTTTAATGAGAAAAAAATGTAATGAGACATTTTTTTCTCTTTTCACAATTGAATCGAAATCTAAGTTCATTAAAACTAGAAAATGCTTTAAATAGGATTAAATTTTGCTAATATCCAGATAAATGAAAGTAACGCCTTTGTATGTAAAACCTTGAAAAACCAACAGAAAAACTATAATATTTATCTTAATTCTATAATAAATGCCATTTTTTATCTCAAAAGTTAAGCAAATTTAATGATTTCAAATGGTTTTCACCCATTTTCTTCGTTATTTTTACACACGTACACACACCAATACGGGTATTTGTTGAAAATTTTACCCATTTACATAATAATCAACATCAAACATTTTCGTTTTCTTTACTCATTTCAATACAGAAAATAGCATGGTTGTGCGAATGTTTGAAGACAATATAAAAACATTTATCTTTTTTTTTCTTCTTGCTATTTACATTGAATATACACTCACATTATAATATCTAAAGCCCATTAAAATGATAATCATTTTGGTTTAGAGCCAACTGTTTTTAACCATCATCAGTTTTATTTGTATTATTTATACACATAAATTTATATATTAATTTATAGTTAGGGTATAAATTTATCGCTTTTACCCAAAAATGTTGAGGATTTTGTTTGAAAAGTATTTTTACTAGTTTTTTTTTATGTTGTTGTAAAATTAACCAGGCGTTTCCATTTAAATTTATTCGTGTCTCGTTTAAAGGACTCGAACCCTTTAATTCTGATTACAATTTTTTGAGATGATGAAGTTTACAAAATGTTATTACCCATCACAGCCACCATAGTCAATGTGTGGGCTTTTCAATTAGAACCGAAAAACGACAAACCACCGAAATTGAATCTAAACCTTTATCCTGTCATCCGAAGCAGTCGTATTTTTTCCAGTACAAAAATTAGTATTAAATTATTTTAAAAAATTTTCAGTTGCTATGAGATGGAATTCGATTCATTCATCACATAGCTCTGACTATCCCCTTAAGGTGTAAAGCTGATTAAATTTTCATTGAAACTCATCACATTACTCTTTAATTAAAATCATGATTAATTAGCTAATATTAAAAATATAGATAAAAAACCAGCTCGATAATTAGCTTGGTTACTATCAACCCACCTTCGGGGCATCCTTTTCATGAATCAATAAACAACTCATCGATCTTATTAAGTTGATGTAACATCCATATAATGGAAACGTCTTGTCATTTATAAACATATTCTTTTTACATATAATGTAATTTTCATCTAAAAATATCCTCATATACTTTGTTGTTTATCTTCCACTTTATTAACTTTTCCATTATTCACCATTTACATTGACATTTGTGATCTTTTGATGTGTAAATAAATATTGAATATAGAAAACCGCATAGATTTCGCCTGTACATTGTAAGGTGATCATAAATTGATATGTACTGTAATCTCTCTTTGAAAATTATGTGATTTATTAGTTACATGTAAGCGATAATATTACATTTTGATCCATTAATAACATCACCCTGGGCCATTTTGTGTGTTTTGTATATTGAATTACACTTCCATTTTTCCGATGAAATCATAATTTTCAAATGAAATTAAATGATTGGATTTGAATTTTGTAATTATTGAATTTAATTAATTATATTTGTGAGTGAAATTTTGTTATGTAACTCTTGAGGGATATGCTCAGTTGAGTTGACTTACGCGACGCAAATGCATGCGAGATGATAAAGAGGTTGTCAGAAGGTTTACCTACCTAAGCCACATATTGTAGGGCTCTTTGTGAGTTGTCACATAGTAACGCACCCCAAGCTCATCATTCAATCTACCTTCGCATGAAAGAGTATATCAATCATGACCTAGGTTTGTCAAGACTCACACTTGCACCTCCACTTCGACGTTCGGGATAAACTCGTTTGCTGTCGCTTCAACTATACCCATAATTCACATCTTACCTGAGGGAATATTCTTCATTAACTAGAGATATTCTATTAAGGAAGCGGTAAATCAGTCTTATATCCATCTGGAGTAAGTCTAAAGGTTGAGCTCTACCAGTCTCCAATCTCCTTCCTTGCCTAAAACATAAATAACGGAACTAAAAATGAATATGTTGTTCTCTCGTCTTAGCTACTGCTTAGACCTGAGGGTTGGCCCGATGGTGTGATGCCGTACTTCTCTACCAGTTCCCAATATATTAAATCGTTTTCACTCGAGATACCGACCATCACATAAGATATGCATTGCAGGCTCCTCATGATCCCAACCCCAGTCGACAGTTCACAGTATTTCTCACACGTATTCTAGATAAGTGACTGTTTACTCATGAATGTCCAGATAAAAATGCTGTAATCACTCGAATAGCTTGTATTGTCATGTTCATTAGCTCTCTTGTTCTTTTCAACATAATTCTTGGTATCAGTAGCCAGGAGTGCTCTGCAATGTTAAGGTTGTCCCAGTATAATGTTGCCTCGTCAATTAACCAACGAAAAGTAGCCAGCGAAGTGACTGCAAGGTTAAATTTTTTTTAAATGCATGTCTGGTCTGACGAAAAAGACCACACTTAACTTCAAAATTGCATCATTAAATTTTCAAATTTTATGCATTTTGATGGTTTTTTCCTTGTCAAAACGATTAAAAATGTTATTTTTTAACGCACATCTGGTTTGACGAAAGTTTAAGTATGCGAGATGTATTGCCAATGACTGCGGTTTCGTTGACATTTTTCATTCAAAAAATTTCTGTGGTGGCGCTACGATCACTTACGTATATTTGTATGGAGTTCGATACTCGAACATACTCACTCTATAATTTCAAGTCATATTCAATGAGGGTTAATAACTCACATGTTATTTTTATTTTATATCAAATATATATTTATTCTCGGTTTACCAATTAAAAGCTTACTGCGTTGTGCTGTTAATTAAAGTAAAAAGTGCCTCAATTACGGTTCATTGCTATTTTATTTTATTTTATTATCGTTCATATAAAATCTTTATATGCGTACACTCATTTTATTATTATATTGGTGAAAATGTCAACCATAATTAAATTTGCATATAATTAAATGGTATGATAATAAATGAATCATTAATTCAGTGAACAATAAAAAATTTAAATATATGACAAGAATATGACTGACAATGATTTATATAAATAAATACAAAATGACAAAATAGTACAATAAAAAAGAAAAATTTCAAAAGTATCCCACTATAAATTAGTGGTGGTGGTGTTCATTGACGTGATAATAAATATAAATTAACTCGATAAAATGATGACTTAATGAAATGAAGGTGGAGGAGGAGTTAATGCTCTGGTGTGATGTGATGTGATTTTTGTTTTTTTCATTTTAAATTTAAATTTTATCCTTTTACTGTCATTGAAACATGTCTAGATTACCTTATTTTTCCATGAAATAAAAATATAAAATAAAATAAAATAAATAGTCCATGAAAAATGTTGTTATTTTTCTCTTATTTTTCCTTGAAATATAAAATAAAATAATCAATTCACTATAATTTCACCCACTCACACACATTTTTTTTCTATTTCAGCTTTGAAATGATACTAAAACAATAAAATAACGTCAATAGTCTCGACTCGATTCGATTGGTGTTTGTATGTGTGTGTGTGTGTGTGTGCGATCAAATAATATACTATGAAAAAAAAGTAAAATAAAATAAACGATCAGCAATAAAATAAAAACAAAACATAGTCACGTCACGTAAATTGAGAATAAATATCATCTTATAATTTTTTTGCTCATCACAATCCCATTTATTTCATGTATATATTTTTTTTTTGTATTTTATCATTATTATTGTTAGTTTTTTTTCACATCACATCCAGTGATGTCCTCTAAAATTTTTAACAAGGGGTTCGCTAACAAATTGAATTTAAAAATTTAAAGAAAAAATTTCGTAATGGTTATTAAATGTTTACAAGAGTTTTCATAGCTCTGTTTTTTGTCTAAAATGATATTCATTAGACTGAACCCCTTCTTGCACTCTGCAAAATTTATTGAAATTCAGCGATAACAGAACTAAATTCATAGTTTGAATGTCCAGTTTTTGGGCGTTAAGCAAAAATATTAGTTAAAAAAAATTTGATGCAAGTTATATTTCAAGATAAAAACAAATAAACATCATACCAAGGCCGTTCGAATTTTTTAATACACTTTTTTTACTATTTTACGTTAAATTTCAAAAGATTTTCACTATATCCAATAAAATTTTGTTTCGTTTTTCTATTAGATTATCATTTTATATAAAAATGAAATATAAATTTTAAAAAATTGAATAAGCCTCCTGATAATTTAAAAAAGAAATGAAATATTCTAATAATATGGATAAAAATAGGCTTTGATTCAAACCATTACACAAAGATTTTCTTTGATCTAGGTAAAAATTTTAACAAGGGGTTCTCGCGAACCCCTGCGAACCCTATGCAGGACATCACTGATCACATCAGATCATAAAATGATATAATAACATAATCTAGTTGTGATGCTCTGAGGTGTTATGTTAACTCAAATAAATAAAGCAATTGCAGAAAACTGAGTAATTTTGAATTTTTGTCCTGATTTCTCTGTTTTTATTGTACACTCTTTTTACTTGAGCACGTTCAATCTCCGATAAAAAAATAAATAAAATAAACTGAAGTGGAAGAAAAAAAGATTGTCATCTTAACAAGGGAGCACAAAAAAAGCATATATCGCACGCATTATTTGGTAACACAAAACAAATTGTCAACACGCATCTTCTCCTTCATCTTATATATGTCTTGTCATTCTCCCATAGATAATACTTCAAAAATTTATGTAACGATAAAAAACGTACTTGGTACACACACACACCCACACTTGATTTTGCTCTGTGTTTCAGGATATTAATGACATTGTAAAGAATGGGAAAAAAGATGTACAAGAAAAGTCAAAATTTTGTTAACAGGAAACTGTGATATTAAAAATTTTGTTAAAGCACATTTTAAAGCCAAAAAGTATGCAATGAATATGGCATTTCACAAAAAATAAACATCATTTTAAGTAAATAATACTAAAAATTGGGTTCCATGAATATTATTTCATTTAAAATCAAGACCAGTAAAATCGTATTTCATCGATTAATCTTAATTTTTCGTGATTTTAAAGTTATATTAATGTTGATTGCATACTTTTGGGCCTTTTTTTTTTAAATTATGATTATTAGAAATTTTAATCACAAGTGTCCGATGATGGCAATTCAGTCTCAATATCACATTTAATGCAATTCAATATCAATCAAAAACGACGTTACACATTTAAAGAGGGACAAAAACGAAATTTTCCTGTTATTTTTTTTCATGTAGAATAAAAAATATGAACCATTTTTTTTTTGAGTTTCCGATTTAATATTTTCTTTTATCATAAATATTGTGTTATAAAAATAAATAAAAAAAATATAGCAGAAATATCACACAACAAACATTGAATAACTAAACTAAGCACGTTCAGATGAGACAATTGTCTAGAATTAGGTCATTTATCTAGACATCACAAGTACGGATGAATCCTAAATTGAGTAGAGAAGAAAAAGCAAGAATATAAAAACGAAATCATCATGACGGTTTTATTACACTCTATCTTTAAGCATGAAAGAAGCATAGAAATGAGGGAAAATTATACGAAAAGAAACTAATCAAAAACCCAAGTGACCTTGATGCTGCTATTTTTTCTTTGTTGTTGTGAAGAGAATAAACATTTTTGGTTTTTATCGTCTTATTATTTTAATATGGACAATCATTTTGGATGCGAATGGGGCACAAAAAATACACGCATTTAAATAGATAGTCATTAATCAATTGTTTGTTATAATGTATAAGCATTTGAACGACGTATAGCTGTATAAATTGATCATGATAGATGAATTGAATTTTATTGTCAATATTATTATTGATATTATTGGTAAAAATGTGTAAAAAAAGAAGAATGTATAACAAGAAAAAAAAGGGAGTAGGAAGCTCTTTAGCAGAAGAATACCATTCAGTTAATGATTGTTTTATTTTATTTAGTTTTTGTTGAATCATAAATTGTAAATGTTTTTTATTTGATGGCAAATATTATCTCATGTTTATTCGCATGTCCATTGTGTTAATTTGATGAATGTGGGAAAATGGAAACTGAACATCTAATTTAAGAGCATTTTGGGAAACAGTTCTGTCGCTTCTAGATTTTTATTAAAAGTATCGATTTAAAGAGGTCTAAATTTCAAAATGCAGCAGAATACGGTGAATACATTGAGTGAATTTAAAGAATTGTGAGCAAATTAGCTCATTTACATTGTTACATGCAATATTAAATCCGAAAAGTATGCAATGCACATTCCATTTTACTAAAAAACTTTAATTTCGGATTTAAATTACTTACAATTTCATTCAATTTCATCATTTCATTTAAATTTAATACGCATAAAATATTTTTCATGAATCAATCTAAATTTTAACTCATTTCAAAATTCAATCAATGTTGATTGCATACTTATAGGGATTTTTATTTTATTATTATATGTTTTAACCTCAAATTTGAATCATGCAACGAGTCTTGATAAATTCAGACCCCACTCTTTAGCTCATTTTTTTAAATCTCACTGACACATCCAATAAATCACTTTTTTCTCTCTCCCCCTCAACATGGTAAAATTAAAGTTTAACGAGCAAAATCGATCCAACTTCACCCGCATATTATTAATCATTCCACTATTCGCCTTTAACCACCATCACCACTATACGTATCTTCAGATCTGCAATCATCTGTCTGCCTTTTTTCCTGTTTCAACTCCCGTACACTCTACTAACTAATAAATATAAATGTAAAATATTATACATAAAATGCATCAGATATAAAATATATTTACTGCTCATTCATGAATATAAATAATTGGAAATCCATTTTCAGATATTAATTATTCATACTTTTTTTACTACAAACATTCACATATTTTTTTTTCTACTATAATGGTTTTGTCGGTGGCTGCTTCTGTGCATACACAACGTTGATGATGCTGATGATGATGATGGTAGTACTATGGCTATTGCAAGGCAGCAGTGAATTGGGAATACTTACAAACACATAAAATTATATTTTATGCATTCGAATTCCAATGTGATCAGTTAAAAAAAAGGATATCGATAAAATATTTATATAAAATGGGGATTCTAGGATTACTCTTAAAAAGAAAAAAACATTTTTTTTCCTAAAAATTGGTATTTGCTCTGATTAAATTTCATAGTAGTACTAGAAAAATGCATATTTTATACATCTAACACACCACATGAACAGAAAAATGTTATACAAAAAAAAAAATTAAATGCAAAAAAACTGATCGTTAAAACCGAAACATTGCAAAAGCAAATTGGGCTAAAAAATATATGTATAAATTTTTATGAGAAACAGAGAATTTATTGAACATTTTTTACGAGATGACATTAAAAATTTTTAGTTCACAGTATGTGAGATATGGTTAAAAAAAAACGAATGAAATGCAAACAAGATCCATAATTTACATTTGATTGCATGTAAATCAGAAAGAAAAATATTTGGTTTTTCAATTTTAAACTTGTTCATTACTATTAAAAACAGAATTTTATTCGATTGGAATGGAAGTGGATGCACCAACGGGATACTTCTTAAAACTTTTGATTTATGGTCTTTGAGTTTAAATGAATTTACATGATTTGTGTTAAATTTAAGTGGAAATTTAAAATTTTGTTTTGTAACTTGTTCTAATTGAGAAATTTTTCGATATGAAAAAAAATCGCATTTTAACGTCATAAAATGACCAGTGTTGCAAATTGACAAGAAAAAATTTAAGCTTCACCAGTAGGAAAACGGCAGCCTAACAAAATTCAGCAGACGCACGGAAGAAACAGTAAAAAAGGCAGACCTAGTAAACGAACTGCAGATGCGACAGACAAACGGAAGACCCGGCAGACAAACAGAAGAACCGGCAAACAAACAGAAGACCCAGTAGATGGACGGAAGTTCCGGCAGCCGAACGAAAGACCCGACAGACGAACAGAAGACCCGGCAGACAAACGGAAGACCCGGCAGATAAACGGAAGACCCGGCAGACGAACGGAAGATTCAGCAGATGAACGAAAGACCCGACAAACGAACGGAAGACCCGACAGAAGAACGGAGAGAACAACAGAGAAACGAAATACCCGGCAAAATTTTATTTAAAAAATCTTCACAATTCAAGCTTTTTATAAAGTTGCTTGAAGTTCTTCTAAATTCAATAGAAGTGGCAACACTGAAATAAAAAGAAACTTTAAACAAAGAAAGATAATGGAGAAACACAAATATTTTGAGTTCAATTTCATTAAATTGCAATAATTCATTCCATTTAACCATACATAACATTTTTTTTTGCATTTTAACTTCTCTTATCAAAACACAACTTTATACATAAATTTTCATAAATTTTCTTTCTCACACAATTGAATTTTTTACTTGAACATTCTAAAACTAAATTGACTTTACTTGAAATTCTTCACAGCAGGTATTTTATTATTATTATGTATTTGAAAGTGTGATCTAATGCATGTTTTTGTATGTGGTTTCAAGAGAGAATTTACTTTTTTTTTTCTAAATGTCTGTGTGTTAAATTTAAAGCTTAATATCCTGTCAAATTCAAAGCTTTCAAATGCACACTTGATGCCATTTTAAAATAAATTTAACACATATAAAATAAATTTTTACCCACTATGCTTAATTTTATCACACTATTCATATTAAGAGGTATACAAAAAACTGTGTAGATGTTAAAAAAAAAACAAAGCAAATGTCAAAGCATATTCAAAGCCATAAAATTTATTTCTGGAATTTTATTTCAAATAGAAAATAGAGAAAAAAAAGCAAAACACATGGAATATTTCGAAAAGTCTTTCAATTTCAGTGAGAGAATTATGTGCATAAAATTTATATTTTATCTTTATGAATATACAATGAGGAAACACTTCAATATGCAGTTTATTCATTTATTACTTGATTTTATTTTATTTTACTTTAAAGGTATGTGTTTCTTGTTGTGATGACGATGCAAATCGGCTTTTTTGTAAGTTAATCGTTTTAAAATCCATTTTTAATGCTCTCAATGTAAAAAAAAGTGATTAGGATTAAACTGGAAAGGAATTTAAAGAGATTTTACGTGATTTTGGAATATTTTGAGTGTTTGCTTAACTTAAGCTGCTTTATTTAACTCGAGATACGCTTAAATTTACGTTAACGCCATCTATGAAGAGCGAGCTACAATTAATTTATTTTTGAATGTTAAGCGCTTACGATTCGAATAAATCAATCAGTTTTATGTTTATTTTCAAGGATTTTAGACGTCAATTCACGAATTTCAATGAAATTGTTGTCGATAAATCTAGGCCAAAATATTTATGAGCTGTTATATTGTGTGACGCTCATTCATGTAAAATTGTAAATCTCTTGCATTATTGATGAGGATTTACTAGTATATGGACTTGAATGTAATCAGGTCCCGACCTCATTGAATGGGAATCAAGATTTTAATTTTGAATCATTTTTATCGCTTATTTCACATCCCTGCTTTCGAATCATAAAAGGATAAAAGTCATTTAACTTTTACTTCACTTTGATCTTCCACTAACGAACATTATCACGTTATTTCTCTTTATTTAATTTAATTTTCCTCTATATTTTTCTATCACAATCACAATATACACAGCCATTGTGACGCCAGAAAAGTAATCGAATTGAATAGTTTTTGGCATACAGTGTGTATTTCAATGATGGCAATAAATATGTGTCTATGTGTGTGTATGAAAGTACACAGAACATGAAACAACCAAAGTTCAAATAAAATAAAGATAAATAAAACAAAAATAAAGAGATAACAGTACATACAATTTTAGTTTGCTAGACAAATTATTATGATTTCACTTCTGTGTATATTTTTTGTTTTTATTTATTGTATTTTTAACGGGAGACAAATATTTTATTTCTGTATGTGTTCAATGTACACAAAAATTGTCGCCAACACACCAACACATCGACATCATTATCCTTAACAACATGAAAAATACGAGATAATAATGTTATATATTATTATTATTTTCTGATACTTAGGCACATGCTGTCATAATGTTTTAATGTACTGAAAAATTACTCTGGAAATCAATAAATTATTGGTTTTTTTTTTTTGTTGTTGCTTTCACTTAGGTAACATGCCGAGATTGAAACATGTGTGATTAGGTTTAGGCGATAAAATTTTACAATTAAATTAAATTTAAGTGCTTTACATAATACAATTTTGGGGTCTAGAGGATCAGATTCGTCCCTTGATGAACCCAGTTTGAGTCAAGAGTGTCAGAGTCGTGCTATGCCTATTCATATTTGAGTATTTAAGGCTGTTCCGTGCCTTAATCATCAAATTTTGTGTCTTGAAAGGTAGATTTGTGCTTTCATGATCCAAGTTTGAGCCTTGAGAATCAGATAGGTGCCTGGATGATCCTCGTTTAAGTCTTGAAGGTCAGTTTCGTGCCTCGATGACTCAGATTTGACTCTTAAATGACTGATTCGTGCCTTGATGATCCAAATTTGAACATTGAGGGTTAAATTGATGCCTGGATGTTCCTCGTTTAAGACTTGAAGGTCAGTTTCGTGCCTCGATGACTCAGATTTGACTCTTTAAAAACTTATCCGTGCCTTGATGATCCAAGTTCGAGTCTTGAAAAACAAATTTGTGCATTGATGATTCAAGTTTGAGCCTTGAGGGTCAGATTGGTACCTGGATGATCCACGTTTAAGCCTTGAAGGTCAGTTTCGTGCCTCGATGACTCAGATTTGACCCTTTAAAGACTAATGCGTGCCTTGATCATCCAAATTTGAGTCTTGAAAAGTATATTTGTGCTTTCATGATCCAAGTTTGAGGCTTGCGGTCAAATTTGTACTTTGATGAACAAAGACTGTTTAAAGACTGTTCCGTGTATTGATGATCCAAATTTGAGTCTTGCAAGTCAGATTTCTGCCTTGATGACTCAGATTGGAGTCTTGAAAGTTAAATTCGTGCTTTAACGGTTCAAATTTGAGTCTTCAAACCTAATCCATGCCTTGATGGTTCAAATTTAAGTATTTGAAGACTGATCCGAGCCTTGGTGATCAAAATTTGAGTCTTGAAAAGCAATTTTATGCTTTAATGATCCAAATTCAAATCGTTAAATTTAAATTCATGCCTTGACGTCAAAGTTTAAATCAAGACAAAGTTTACATAAATTTCAGCAAAATTATTTGCAATAACATTTTGTTTGAATATTTGAAAATCCCACACATCGTTTTATATTATCTCAATATTAATATACAAATTTTTCCTATTTTCTTTATCTTTACAGAGTCAACATTTAATAGAAAAACAATGAAACACATGTCGTTTTTGTTATTTCAATCATTCAATTCATTGGTACGTTAAGCATTTACAACATCATCGATATCACAAGAAGAAGGAAAAAACAAAGAAATCGCATTGTGTCATGTTTGTACCGTTAACAAGGAAATATTTCATTCATGTGAGCGTGAAAATGTCCTAGTTTGCCAACAACAAGAAAAAAAAATATCAAAGACAACTTTAATTTTAACAAAGAATGACATCAACAATATCATTACCGCATCATTGAACATCAATTGAAGTTTCGTTTCTATAAATATCAAGGCAAAGGAAAATAAAAAAAAATACATGACATAATTTTTATTTCCCTTCATCATCTCTTCAGTAATTGTAATGTGGTTGTGGTTTACTTTTTAATGTTATTTTTTTCATCATCTCTCTGCTTCACCACATTCAACGCTGGAAGTGTCTGTGTGTGCCCGCTTAGCTTGATGTTTTAACGACATTACATTATGTTTGAAATACTAAAAATGCTTCTCATTATATGCTTTCTGTGTTGTTTTACTGATAGCAGTTCTGATCCTAATGATCATGAAAAAAATCATAAAAATAAAAACAAAGAGAACAAAGAATCATAAGTGGATGAATTTTTATTACAAAACATAGAGTGATATTGTCTTTTTTTCATTAAATGAAATAAAATAAAAAAAAAAACAAAAGAGATAATAGTTGAAAAAAAATAGATTAAAAATGGCAGTGATATTAAAGAAAATGAAAAAAATAATAAAAACTACGCCTAGAGCTCACAGACTTAACATTATGATTATATTAAAACCTTGTATCGTCTTGTAAAGAAAAATGAATAAAACGAAAGAAAATTATTCTATTGTGCTTCGTTTCATGCTTAAATACAACAAAAAACTGATACAAAACTGAAACATTGACAAATAAAGTCCAATAAAATAAATATAAAAAATTTACTTACTTTTGCTCGCTACAATACAAAACACAACAAATAACCTCTATTTTTATTATTTGCTGTTCATTCTCTGTTTGCACTTTTATAACAATAAACAACAAATAAAATAATAACAATGCAAAACACACAACAATAAACACAAAATGAAAAATAATGTGAATAAAAATTTGTATTGTAAAAAATAAATAATGATAACACTCACACAATATGAAGAGAAAAATGGAAACATAAAATAAGATCAACAGACGTGATTTTATAAAAAAATTATAAAAGTAACAGAAAAAAAATACATAATTTGAAAAATGAATTTTAACATTGACCTGCCATGAATAATTTAATAAAAAAAATAAAAAGGAAATAAAACACTTTTTCCGTTATTTACAAAGAGGAATAAAAATTTAAAATGTGAGTAAAATGAATTTTTTTGTTGCATACACATTTAAATGGAGATGCCTGGTTAATTATAAATTTCAATGATTTTTTTTTACATTATTTACAGGAAATTGTTTTTACTATAAAAAATTAAAAGGAAAATTAAGACAAAAATGTTCATAATATATCTAATAATTTCAATGACACTTGCAATTGTGGTGGGATGTCCCTCTGAAATGTGTCTGTGCAAGTGGAAAGGTGGCAAACAGACTGTCGAATGTGGTGGCAAATACTTGACTCGCATACCAGATGGCATGGATCCCGGCACACAAGTTCTCAATTTTAGTGGTAACAGTTTAACGATATTACAGAGTGAACGTTTCATGAAAATGGGATTAACAAATTTGCAAAAAATCTATTTGGCACGAAATCAAATATTTAAAATACACGATCGTGCATTTCAAGGCTTAACCAATTTAGTGGAGTTAGATTTAAGTGAAAATGTCATTAGTCAAATACCGACAGAATCCTTTGTCGATTATGCCTCACTAATGCGATTAATATTGAATGGAAATCCAATTAAGGAGATAAGGATGGCAGCCTTTCGACATTTGACATATTTAGCGACACTCGAAATGAGTGATTGTCAGGTAGAAGTTGTGCATGATGGTGCATTCATTGGCTTAGATAGTATTGAATGGTTGCGTTTAGATGGAAATCGTATACAAACAATAATGGGTAGTAATATTTTGCCAACAACATTGCATGGAATTAATTTACAGGGAAATCGATGGAATTGTGATTGTAATTTAATTGATATTCATACGTGGCTCAATAGGTTCAATGTGCCACAACAGGAGGAGCCAAAATGTGTGTCACCTACAAAACTAGCAGGACGTGTGATAAAACACGTTAAAGTTGGGGATTTGGCCTGTATTCCCGAAATTGAACCAAATGCCTTTTTCATTGAAGTCTCTGAAGGTCGAAATTTGTCCTTGAAATGCATTATCAGAGGAACACCTGAACCAGAAATTTCATGGTGGTTCCAAGGCCAAATGATTCAAACAACCAACGATTCGCTACTCACTAATGACGGTGATACACGGTTATTTTACGATGTCAATACAAGTAATCTAAATAATAAGAATAAAACTTGGCACAAACAAACAATTTTGTACATAAATGATATTAATCGGGAGAACAATGGCACATATGTGTGTGTTGCTGACAATTCGGGTGGTCGTACTGAAGCAAATTTTACAATTAGAGTTGTAGTCAAAGAGGAGCCAATTGTTGAGCAAGTCACATTTCCTTATGAGTATTTTGTATTTTTGGGTGTTGGTGCCATTTGTATAGTTTTCATCTTTATCCTTACAATTTGTATTTTAGTGTGTCGATGTAGAAAAAATTCACAAAAAAAGAATGTGAGTCGTAAACGAAAGAAAGACTTCCAGTTAGACAGTACTGGACAAAAATGTGTATCAATTTCAAATGAAACAGACGATACACTTACATGCTCAAAACTCAATGGTAGTATTTTAATAACGGATAATAATCCACAGGAGATGATGCTTTATATTGCAGCAAACAATTCACAAAATGTTAATATAAGTGATGTACCATTAGGTTTAGGTATCAATAATAGTGGAAATAATTGTAATTTATCATCGTCACAGTATGCAACAATGGGTCGGAACAATCAACAATCACTACTTGAACCAAATCCTGATCTGATTAACGATGCCGAAGCACGTGGCATTAAAAATGATTCAGATTCAGATAAAACTGTTGATACGTCAGTTCCACCACCACCATCTGTATCATCGGCATCACAAGCTATGATACCATCAGATATGCATCAAGAATTTATGCCACCACCAGGTTATGGTGCACCAGTTCAATTGGTACGTCCTGTACCAGCTAGATTTAATATAGGCACACTTCCACGTGGTATATCACGAGAAATGTATCAACATCAAGTAGATGTACATTTAAATCCGGGTTGTTTCCTTGATGCCAATGGATATCCTTTAACTGAATATGCATTTAGTAAGCCAATACCTATTGCAACAACAAACAATGCACCTGTAAATTATTATCGTACATTACCACATAAGAAACATCATCAACAAAATACTGTTCGTTTTAGTGATAGTGAATTTTTAACGCAACAGCAGCAGCAACAGCAGCAACAACAACAATCACAAAATATGTGTCAAACATATGCGAATGATATTCGGTATACAGTTCAAGGTTATCCTTATATTCCCGTTGTGCCAATTCCAATACAAACAGATACGAGTAATTTCCCTTCACCACCTGAAGGCTACAAAACAGAAGTGACAGAAGTAACAACATCCTACTGTATAAGTCCTTCAATGCAACAACAACAACAATGGCCTTCCGTTTTACCTGGCTACACAACCCAACAACACTCACAAATCGTTCCAATCAAAACCCAAAATGCCCATGATGTAAAACGGTATTCAGCTGCATCCCAAACTGTCTCACCATCACCAACGCCACCCTTACCCTCATCCTCGTCATCATCATCAAATTCCGGATTAACGCCTTCCAATTCATCATCGAACCTAGTTCCCGTACTGAAAAAATCAATTAGTGCCCAGACAAATGAAACCACATCCGAAACCATCCCAGAACAAGAAGAAGACGACGAAGAGGATGATGATGAAATTGAGGACCGCCAAATTAAGCATCTATCTGGACCACTAGCAGACAGTCCGGATGAAGGTTACGTAGGTGATAGTCAAGATACGTGTTCGGATATTTGACATAAGTCAAAACCTCAATTACAACAACAACAACAACACAAAACTGTTACATTTCAAGAGCCACTAAATAATGATGAAAATGTTGCACTATAGTAGTGTTAAATTTAAATGAATGTGAACTGTAAATAGTAAAATTAAGCTAGATTTTATGTTGACAGAATTGTGTTAAATTTTTACTTTTGTAAATTTCAATGAAAGGCGCAAAACTAGGTTGTACACAAGTTTTTTTATAGAGACAAAGAGACAAGAATTTAAATGAATTCAAAACTTTTTTAATGATTTTCTATTTTAAATTTAATATTGACACTATTGATTGAATTGCATTTTATCATTCAAATTATTTTCATCTTCTTCAAATTACTCGAGAAAAAAAACAATGAATAATAATGAGTCATTTAAAATGTGAATTATCTCCAATAAATAACTTTCATACGAAATCCAGATAAAGAAAAAAACAAAGACAAAAAAAATTAAATCTAGCTAAAAAAATTGTTTTAATGTTACGCGTCAAGAGAAATTGTGTTAAAAGAAAATTCAATCAATTTTCTGATGATGAATAAAACGAAAATAAATAGAGAAAAAATGGAGATAACGAATAAATTTGAATGAGGACACGAAGAAAAATTATTATAGAATATGCAAAAAAAAATTGGACTATTATTTTGAAATAGACGTTTTTTTTCCTTTCAAGATTTTTTTTCTCGCTTTCTTAAAAGAAAAATCAACGCCATATTAAATAAAATGTACTCAACTACTATTATTTTGCTTCTTCTTCTTATTATTATTATCGTTCAATGTATAATAAAATGAGATAATTTTTTCTACTTTTATAGCGATTTAATACACTTTTTATACATTTTTTATCTTATCGCCCGAGAGCAAGCATGAATCGTTTTTTTTTCTTGCCTTTGCGTAAATGTTAAAAGAAAATGCTATAAATTGAAATTATGTCTTCTGTTATAAACGTTTGATTGCAAATCTATTATTTTTTGTTAAAGTGTTGGCTGCAGGTTAACGCTGAAGGCGTGAAATGAAGAAGATTTTGTATTTAAAATGACATTGATACAGATTTACGACCCAATAATTGGAGAATAACTTGTTAAAGTTTGAACTCGCAAAATTCATTGAATAGCTCTTTAATTTAATGAAAACCTTTATCTAGATATAATTTTGAAATTAATTCAATTCTAAGGACTTAAACCACGGATGTCATTCATACGCGCGAAAAAATCAGTATAAAATGTTAGATTGGCGCTTTACGTGCTCATTTTGCGAAACTTATGCAAAAATTTATGTTAGTTCATTTAATTGCCGTAAAGTAAGTTTGGTGCTATTTTTCCTCTGTCATATACGTGCTTAAACACAATTTGAGCAAACATGACGTATCTTGACTTGTGAGACCACCTTTGTTTGGAAATGTGAAAAATTAAGATTTTAACCCATTAACCGCCGTTGGTCGATTATTCGACCAGTCACTTTTGAGCCGAATTTCTTCAACTTTCAACTAACGCTCCTGTAAAATTTTTGTTTGAAACTCGTAAGCTCTGTGACTTGGGGCACAGGGATCAAAAGAGACAAATTAGATATATAATATGCTAACTGGGAACTGTCAGATGTTATCAGCTGTTTTCAAGGTCAGTTCTTGACCAACTCGTTCATTTCGTTTCGAGACATCTTTATGGAAAGACGCGAAAAGAAAAATTAAATTAAATGAAATAAAAAACACTGAAAATATAAATTGTAAGTGAAATAAAAAGAAATTTAGTAAAAAATTAATAAGAGAAGTTTGAGAGAACCTGTGAGGGACAAGGAATACATTATAAGCTCAAAATTTTCATCGAAACGAAAAGTGTTCATTTTTACACAAAGAACAAATCCTAGAAGAAGTTTTGGTTTAATATTATAGGAAATGCAGTATTTCTAGGAAATGCAGCTAATGGGTGAAGTTGACAATTCAAAATTGACGTTTAGGCACCATGTATCTTAGATCTGATCGTCTCAAATTTTTCATATCAACAAAAAAAAGATAGCTACCAAAAATTTTCACTCAAATTTCCCCTTTTCCAAGCTACTACAATTGACTTTTAACGCTGCTTCGTTGCCCCCATAAATGCTCTCCCTTGACTTAAGGTGTGATGATTACCAGCTTACATTAAAATTTAATCAAAAAACATTCCATCATCAGCAACACATGATTCTCTTCCATGCTGGTCATATTTTTTAATTAATTTATCCTTTCCCACCTTATTCGATTTTACATTTTAATTTAATATTTTGCAACATGATGTCCATATACATCAATTTATTTTCATTTCGTATTAAAAAAAAATATATTAAAATTGCATAAATTTAACTTAATTATTTATCGGATGCAATTAACTTCGCTCGGGTTACTTTTAATAAAATTACATTTTACTGTGTTTTTATGTACAAACAATTTTTATTTTGCAGCCACACTCCCACATTATAATTTTTGTTTTTTCATAAGTTTCTGTACGATAAAATGAAAAAAAAATTTAAATTCACCAACGAGTGTATTGAATTGCAACTTTTTATGCATAATAAATTACTATGTTGTAAAAGTTTTTTTTTTATTCATGATGAAATATACAAAATATCGAGAGTTTGAGTCCTTTTTTAAAATTTATAATAAATAATAATCATAATAATTTTTATTTAAACATGAGTGAATACAAATAATTTAATCGTATTTCACACCACATGAATAAAATAAAACGAAAATATTTAAATCCATTTTGATGAGAGAATTTCAATGAAAATAAGGACGGTTTACCGTCGATCATTAAGTTAGCTGAATTGGCTGAAAATTCAGATTCGAACAATATCTTTTCTTCGACTTTAGACCTTAATTTTTGAAATTTTTTTTCGTCCAATTCAAGCAAATAATAGAAAACTTCAATAGAAAAAAAGAGAAAGTGTGAGACGGAGCTAGATAATTTGTTTTTCAAAATGCGCTTTTTAATGCAATTCAGAACTACCTCTCTCAAATCCTTTTAAATTGTATCACAATTTATTGATACAAAAAAAAAATTTAATTTTGTAATGTATTTTTCAACAAAACATTAAATCAGCATTTAATTTATCTGATTTCGATTTGAACACTATCTCTCCATCACTCATTTCCAGATTCATCCACAAATTGATGTTTTTCTATTAAAATAATAATAAAATATTTTTTAGTGCATCTCCTGTGAAAAAATGCACTATTGCAGACGATTTGTTCGTCGTCATTCTGATACTGATCGTAATCTATAACACCAGAATCGTCCATCGGAGGTTTTTTTCTATAAGACTGAGAAACTTATCAGAATTATTTGCAACTCATTAGTTTGAGATTGGGCTCATAAATTGGGGTCCAGAGCTTGAAAAACCGTTAAAAACGGTTAAATTTTTAAAAAATTGATGATTTGTTTTGTTGGATGGAGGAGCTTTTTAAAATGCTCATTAGCTTTGTCTGATTTTTTCAAAATGGCGGACTTTTTTTAAAACTTATGAAAATGACAAATTTTTCAAAAAATTTAAATTCTGAATTTTGAAAATGACGTTTTTTAAAAAATAAAATTGAAAATGGCGAAAATTTTCAAAATAATGGATTTTTTTAAAAAAAATCAAAATGGTGAAATTTTCAAAAAAAATTTAAAAGCGGTTTTTTAAAAAAATATTTAATTTTATTCAATGAAACGAGTCCCATCGAAATGCACTTTTCTAAAACGCCTTGTGGTTAAAATTTCTCATTTTTTCTTCTATTTCTAGTATTTATTTATAAATGTACCAAAAAAAAAATAATAAATAAATAAATAAAATAAAATTTTTATGATATCTTTTCTCATTATTTCACAGTAAAATATATAAATATTTGTATTTTTTTTACATTGAAGAGATAAAATCTGTGTCACTCATTCAATTATAATCAATGACTCAAATTCAATCATTTAAGCAATAACATAACTGAAACAGACTCTGAATGAATCGAGAGAGAAAATAAACGATTTTTTTTTATTTTTTTTTATAAATATGAATGAATGATCATTATAAAAATGTTATTTCAACCAGATTTTATCAAGTAACAGACTGAATGACGCCTAATTTGAAATTGAATCAAGTTTGTTGTTAACTATCAGTTTTAGGATGATAAATGAACAAATTGGGATGAGAGTTACAATGGTTATTAGGTTAAATACTGAATTGAATGGTGAAATTAATATGATAAATTGAATGGAGTTAAGTGGTTTTGGTCTCTGATGGTTCGATATTAATAAAATATTTTTGTCTGGTGAGTTTCATGTTTCTTTTTTCTAATTAATAAATCCAATTTAACCGAAATTTAGCAAAAACATTTTTGTAAAATTTATTATTGGATCGAATAATTCAAAATTTTTTGACTTTGACAAGATCAGACAAATTTTCTAGACTTTTAACAAGATTTTAGCCATTTTGAAAAAAATGTCCGTCATTTTAAAAAATTTCGCCATTTCAAAAATTTTGAAAAAAATCTTTTAAGTTTTTGAAAAATAGGACTTTTTGGGATTTTGGGTTTCTGACTGTTTTCAGGCTAAAAATTTCCTTTTTCAACATATAATTCACAATTAACTTCCCATTGATCATTTTTAATAATCTTTTTTTATTCATTTCATTGAAATCACATTTAATAATCTCAATTCACTTGCATTTTTTCTCATTTTTATTACATTTAATCACCTTGTTATTGCAATTCAATCATAAAAAAGAACAAAAATCATAACGATTTCATTAAAAACACCTGTAAAAACTTTTTAATTAATCTCATTTTGTTTCCTTTTATTTTAATTGTGTAAATAAATATATAAATTAATAAACATTCGAGGAAAAAAAATGTAATATAATGAAAAATGTAAAATAATAATGAAAAAAAATATTGAAATTTAAACTTTTTTATATTACAAATAAATAAATATAATAATGATAACAATAATAATCATGTTGAAAAATACTGAAAAGAAATATTTATAAATGTATAAAAATTGTTACGCACTTCGAAAACAGCACGAATTATTGGAATTTAATGTAATAAAAATTAATTAAATTGAGTTTGAAATTTACAATGAAAAAAAAAATGAAAACTCAAAAAAATAAAAAGAACACACCGAAAAAAAAACTGTAAATGTAATAAAATTTTTAAAATAAAATGAATTGTATAATAAAAAAAATTTACTGGAAATTCAACTTTTATAATCGTTTTAAATCGTACAAAGCATATTAAATAGAATCCAAGAGAGGATTCATTTAAATAAAAAAATCAAGTAAAAAAATATTTAAATGTACTGTTTATTATTATAATGATATAAGTGAGATAAAAATAGAATTAATTACGAATAAAATGTAGATAATGTAATGGATTAGTTTGTAAAATAAAATAATAACAATGATAATACTAATAAATAATTAAAATAATATTGTTATCATTAGTAGTAAAAATAATTTTAATGAGATTACAATTAAAAAGAAAAATAAACAGAAAAACACAGAAAAGAATGAAAAAAAATTAAATAAACAAATGAGAGAAAGAAAAAAATACAGTAAATTAGTGATAAAATAATATTCAATATAAATAAATTAAAAAAATGAGATAATGAGATAGTTTTTAAAAAAAATTACAACATTATGATATGAAAATGAAATAAATGAATAGTAAAAAAAATATTTTAAATGAGTATTTTTTAAGCAAACACTATTTCAACTGTCGTTTTGAATTTCAGTCTACGTTCAATTGGTCTAAACGTCAAATTGTGAAGTTTTAGTAAAATTTTAAATTGGAAAATAACCAGCATTAAAAAAAAAATTTATGGGAAATTCCGAGGTATTTTAAATTCCTGATACCGATTTCATTTTGGTAAGCAGTGCTTTGAATAGGGTCAAGGAACCGTCTACCGCGCTTTAAGCCTTTAGAAGCGTTATTTGTAATGTTTGGGCCAAATAATAATTTTTTTACATAATTTAACACTACAGTGTTCTCTCTATTACAAGCACCAGTGCTGCTATTCGAATAATAGCACCATGGTGTCTCTATTCGAATAAAAGCACCTGTGCTTTTATTCGAAAGCTGTCAAAAAATTCTTATCTAGAAATTTTAAAACGGTACTTTGATAAGACAGGTTGAATCTCAAATAAAATGCAAAATTTTGTTCAAGTAAAGTTGCTTGAATGATTTTTATTTTATTTTGCAATATTCGAATAAGAGCACCATGGTGCTTGTATTTGAGCGCTGTCAAAATTTTTTTTAAATTTTCAAAAAGACCCAAATTCAAATAGAAGCACCGGTGCTTGTAATAGAGAGAACACTGTAGGCTGAAGTTATGAACGACTTTATCTGGCTCAGGGAGGAGTTTTTAAGACCTTCGAACCCCTTCAGACACGCTCCAGGTGTAATCAACGACTTTTACCCTGACTTTTTATGTTTTTCTCCGTGTTAATCACTTTTTTGCTCTCAACGGCCTCTGAAGGGCCCAATCGAAAAACCCAGATAGATTGTTGTGCAGAATTATATTCTCTTGTGATCCGTATGCTCATTAACCACTTTGCTTTACTTTAAATTTTTCAGCAAGGTCTTAAAACCCACCAAGGTCTGACACTGAGAGCTGATTTTGTCTGAAAACCCCTCCTCTAGGCTGCCTTGTCCCGATTTTTAGTGTGTCCATTTACGTCAATATTTTTGGGACAGAGAAGAGTCGGGAATGATCGGAAAATGCCCGAGAAAATTGAAAAATGTTTGGAAAAGTCAAAAAAATACAAAATATCGTCATTTTTTGACCTTTGTTCAACTGTAGAATTTTTATTTTCCAATATATTTTCATGCAATTTGCTGCAAGACCTGTTTGTACATGTCCAGTGGAAGTTTTTAGGAAAAACTCAGTCCCTATAATTTTTTATATGAAAATTTCAATATTCTACAGTTGACCAAAAGTCAAAAAATTACGATTTTTATGATATTTTTTTTTCAATATTCCTAGGCATTTTCCGATCATTTCTCGACTTTGCTCTGTCCCAAAAATTTTGACATAAGTGGACACCCTAAAAATCGGGACATACTTCACCAAGGTTACTAGAAATATTGAGTTTAGAGCAAAACTAAAGCGAAGAATTCTTAATTTAAATGACCCACAGGTTTTCTTAAGAAACCGATAGGTGGTACCTCGACCCTAAATTATTGAATTTCACAGAAAATTTCAATTAAAATCAAGAGAGCAATCATGATCCACTTCAAAAAAAGTAGAAATTGTGACGTCATCAAAATTGTAATTTAAATTTCATTAAAATCCACTTCGATTCACGAATATGATTAAAATTTTTCAATGCTTTCTCTTTTTTCTACTCACCTCTCCTTAAATTTAACTTAAATTTTGATTTTCCATTCACTGACTTTTGCTGCTCTTCTTAAATTATACTGCCATCATCATGATGAACATACAAATCAACTTAATTGGCTACTAAACAAGAACAAGGATCGGAAATGCCAGTGGCATAGCATACAATGTAAGTATAGATGAGCATAAGACGGATATTTTATGGAAAAATTATATTTATTATGATACTTTTTTCATTTAAACGGGAATAAAGATAAAGAAGCAATTTGAAGGCGTAAAAAGAAAAAAAAATGTAAGAGTGTGAAAAAGGTAAGAACTAATGAAATTTGAGTGCTTCTTAATTTTATTTTCATGCTTTTCATTCTCTTTTATGTCCATTTTTTATTTTTTTAATATATTTTTTTTATCAAGAACGAGCTTAATTACAGGTAAAAAAGTTGAAGGCTCAAATTTTATTCAATTTGATATCGCTGGAACTGAAAAAACTTATGAAATGGCAATGAACTCATTGAAATTGAGGCGAAATTTAACTTTAAAGTCCCTTTACAAAAATTTTAATATCCATTTAATTTCACAATTCCACAAATTTCATTGTGAGATTATGCCTTAATTAAGCTTTTTTTCGTCTATCTCCGAATATGCCTTCATTTAAATTCTTACTTAATTAAATATTAAATTTGTTTTCATATCAATTGGTCCTTTTTCTACAAAAAATATGATGAAACATAGCAAAAAATTTCATGGAGATTAAGACCGAGAATAAGATAATGCGATGAAAGGAAAAGTAAATCGAACATTTTATTAAATTTAATCAAAATATGGTTAACAGTCCAATATTGAAAGAGGCAAAATATTTTACTCTAACTTTTTTTTTCTATTTTATTTGACAAAGATACAAGAACTTTTACTATTCAATTTCGATTCAAATTCAAAGAAAAGAAAAAAAATATCAAACTTTTCTTAGTGAAAAGTGCCAAAATAAAATGAAATAATTGTGAGAAGAAAACTTTTTTTGAGAAGGGTTAGAAATTTCATTCTAATAAATTATTAAAAGGCGTTTAGAAGAGAAATCATTTGTGTTACTTTCGCATTGTTATAAAATATTTGAATAGATTGATAAATTCAAAGATTAATATTAAATGTGTTCACTCAGTCACATCACATGTACTACGTAAATTAATCCAGATGATAAAGAGACAGATAATTCATTAAAAAAGTTTTAAAACAATTTCTTTTTTCAACTAAACTTTTAACTAGAAAATTTTTTGAATGTCATTTAATTGTGGAAAAATTTTTGTAGTTTTTTTTTAAACAAATGAACTTTGTTTTCGTATTGTTAGTAAATTCATAGTATGAAATAAAATATTTGACATGAACTAGGATGAGTGTGATTCAATTTCGACGAAAACTGGTTGATTATGTGAATAAATTTTTTTTCGTTGTTTAATTGAAATTTGATACGGTTTTGTTGAACACCAGTATCGATAGGTTCTTCAAAATACACTGATATGTGAAAAAAAAAATTATTTAAAAGATGCAATTCGAGTGACAATTTTGAAAAAGAACGTAAAAAAATCTCCAGCAACATTTCGTAAGAAAAAATGCACTATTACAGACGGTTTGTCAGGCGCTAATTTCTTTTCATAACTCCGAAATCGGCTATGGGCGCAAGGTCGTGTTTTATCTGTAAGATTAAGGAACTAATAAAGATTATTTACAACTTATTAGTTTAGAGATTGGGCTCATTGTTTGGCTCCAGAGCCTCCAAAGCATGAAAACCGTTAAAAATTCAAAAAATTGATGATTTTTTATTAGATAAACGAGCATATAAGAAAGAATTTTCAAAAATTAGCTGTGAGATTGAGCTCAGAAATTGGACACCAGAGCCTGAAAACGGTCAAAAGCTTAAAACCCCTGATTTTTCAAAATGGCAAACTTTTTTTAAAAACTTCAAAATTGCGGAGTTTAAAAAAAATTTGGGCGGATAAAAATCAATTTTTTTCAAAAGGAATTTTTCCAAATTACGGTTTTTCAAAAAATTTCATAATGGCAGAAATTTTCCAAAAATGGCGAAGTTTACAAAAATTTTCAAAATAGCAGCTTTTTGCAAAATTTTCAATTTTTAATTTTTGTTCATATAAATCATCCCAATTCAGCTGCTTGCTGGTCCAGGGATGACGAGTCGAGTGGGTCTCTGAGGACGCTCAGAGAGAATTTTATTCAATGAAACGAATCCCATCGAAATGCACTGTTCTAAACCGCTCAATGGTTATAATTTCTCGTTTTTATATTTTGAAAAGCTCGTTTGAACATACTTTTAATGTAAATACAAAAAAAAATGCTAAGAGCATGTTGTTAAAGTTTCAAAAATGTTGGAATACAAAAAAAAATATTCCATCATATTTAACAAATTTAATTTACAAACATTTTGTATGCGGCCATTGACAAGTAAATTTTAAACACATTTCCTTTCAATTTAAAAAAATATGCGCCTATTGGGGGTATTTGAGTTGTCCGTTCGTTTGTGTCAGTATATTTGTATATTGGCACGCGCAAACGGTTTGGTATGCAAAAAAAGGTCTGTTGTTAAACTTTTCCTAAAACATTCATAACATTCAAACATTCCTAAAACAAACATCAATTTTTCTCAAAGTTTTTAAAAAAATCCAAAATTTAAAATTCGAAAATATTCAAAAAATATAAAACACGAAATATTTTTTTAAAAATATGCAAAAAAAGTCAAATTTTTCAAAAACCTTTTTTCATTCATATCAAAATTAAAAAAGAAACTTTGTTCCATTGAAAGGCACTAATTTTTACCGTTCACAATTACGGTCTACGCATTTTTCAGCAATTTTTTTATTTTTATTTTTAAAAGTTTTGCATAAAAGTTTTTTTTTTATAAATTTTTTTGTAAAACTCCAGTTTTCAGTATTTTTAAATGCATACAATTTCACAAACCATTGTTTTGTGTATTAATTGTATTGAAAAATCAACTGAAGTCCCTTCTGAACAACATAAAAAAACGTTATGTAGAGTAATTTTACTTACCCAAAGGTCTTTTTTACAGCACTCATTTAAACGTATTTCACAAGTATTGAAGTTAAGGGTTTTCAATTTAAATTCTGAATTTTAAAATACAAAATTTTTACTGTATGTGCGGTTTTACTACTCATTCATTGAAAGTACGAGATGATGTTTCAATTTCATTTATTTTGACAATGAATAATGTGAAGTGTTTTAAATATATCTGGAAAATATTTTTGAATTAAAACCATCTCAACTTCAACATAAACAACAATAATAAAAAAAAATGAAGAAGAAAGTTTTTGGTTACAAAACCATGTAATTTATTTCTAAAAATTCAAGTTTATGGCTTCATATTGTGATATTTTAAGTGAATTTAAAGCCTTAAGCAACCACTTTATTTCCTCTCACTCTCTCTCTGTGTGTATGTGTATTAAAATATTTTGATAAATATATTTCTTGGAAAATGTTTTTCTTTATCAATATTCAAAATATGTAATAAATTTATAAAATTAATTCATTGTGTCTACAATATTGACTGTTACAATGGTTTTTTGGAAAATTGAAATTGTTTGTTGATGTTTTTATTTTTTGGGTTGATTATGGGTTTTGTTGGAATGAAAATTTTCATGTTACTTAAAGTGGATAACAAAAATTATGAGATGAACCAGAACATTACAAGGAAATGCACTTTGTTGGATGAACTTTGAAATGAATAAATTTAATTGACTACTGAAGTGAAATCAGATGTAAAACTAATTGGATGGAATTGTTTAGGAAATTTTATTGATATTTTCTAATGAAAATTTGAGTTCTTGGAAATTTGTCTATATTGTTTTTAAACAGATTTAGATGGGCTGACTGCTAAGCACGAAGTGATAAAACGTGGGTGCTGGTGATATTTTCAGAAGCTAATTAGACGTTCGTCGTGAGGTGATTACGAATTTAAAACGATGATATCGTCGAAGAAGATCTGAGAGTGCTACAAGTGAGAATTTGAAAATAGACTGTTGTTGTAGCGATATTTCGTCACTCGTCTAGATCTTAGTAAAAAAGCCCAATAGTTCTTCTACCTCCTTTGGATGGAGCCACTGATTCTTGGTTGGCAGTTAAAGTTTGTTTGGGACAATTAAAGAAATATGCCACATCTTGCGGCAAGCCACTACAGTTTGGGTATGTATCGGCAATAGATCGGTTGATGCGGCTCAGGTCATTTTTGAGTACCCCGACCGTAATTGGGCTAGAGCTGATCTTGTCGGCCTTGGTAATTTTTTCTTCATCTGTGGTAACTTCGGGTGCTGTAGTGCCAAGTACTTTGTTCACTGCATAGGTGTTGATTGCTTTTGAGACTGAGTGTGTGTGAATGGCTTTGATGGTGTAGCGGTATGTGAGCTCATCACTATTTGTGTTATTGTGCAGTAAGTTGACTACCTTCGGAATGAGAGGTCTGAAAGATTTCCGGATATTTCGGTGAGGTTGTTCCGCGCTGACAATGTTAGAGCTAGGATGTAGGTGTTTGTGACAGACAGCGATGTACTGTTTTGTGCAGGGGGTAGTCAGGTCGTTTGCCAAGAAAAAAAATCATTTTTCATTTTGGCACATTTGGCATCTGGCGAATTTGGCATGCGGT
>LN483820.1:2744-41755 GCA_900002565.1 Culicoides sonorensis
TAGTGTACTCCCCAAATGTGAAAAATCGAAAAAAATTAACTTAAGAACCATTTTTTAAATTTTTTATTACAAAAAGCCAAAATTTAATTTGCTTTGGCTTTTTCGGCTTTTTTGGCTTTGGCTTTGCTTTGGCTGTAGCAAAAGCCGAAAAAGCCAATAGTCAAAAGCCAAAGCCAAGCTTTTTCCGAGCCCTGAAAATTACTCTAAAACTTCAATTCGCTCTAAAAAATTTAAACGAGGTCCAACTGAAAAACGGGAAAAGCCAAACTTATTTTTTCTGTTAGACTGGTTTTGCGATGGTTTGCTCATAAAACTCAAAATTCAACTTTTAAAAAATTTGTGAAGCTGTTATCTCAAACATTTCATTTTGCTTAAAACTCCTTGTTTTTTACTTTTTAGTTAGCCATTCCCTCCTCATAAAAGTTTATTTTAGAAGTTAATAACTTCCTGAGGATACACACACTTTTAATCATTTTTTTTATATATTTTTTTATTTTTAACTTTTTAACTTCGGAACTAAGAAGTTTGAATAATAGTTTTAGGAATAGGGGAGAGAGGGGAACATTCGCTGGCGGGGAACATTCACACACCTTCTAGTTTGCTGCTATCCAATAAAAAAAATAAATTTTAAATGATGCCAAAAGATAGTATTTTGAAAGATATTTTGATGGAAAAAAATTCGCTTTAGTAGTAGAACAAAATTTTCCGACATTTTGCAAAATAAAAACCAAATCCTCAAAATGGCCGCAAAGTAAATTTCATCGAATTAAATTATAATAAGTAATATAATAAAGTATTATAATAAGAGAATTGATGTGTATGGAAAAAAATTTTTTTTTCAAGTTCGTCTTAGGTCTTTGGTGTCTTCAGCAAAGTTGTAGCTTATTTTGAGAGGATTTTAATGATATAATTTATTTTTTATTTTCCGGAAAAATTGTGGAAATTTTTTGAATTTTGGTGAAAAACCGTTAATTTTGACCAAAAGTTGTTCGGCAACCCTATTTTTTTATATGGAAACCCTAATTTTTTTTACGCGAGCACCTCGGCCAACAAAAATAAGGTATAGTTTCAGAAGAAACTATAGGTCTTGGATGGCTCAGAAAGGCTACACAGGCGTTTTTACAGACAAATGTTTTTGATATGTGACTATATATAAAAGTATTATAAAAATCCAATTGAACTTCCTTTTGAAAAACAAATTTCTGCCCATTTCTTACAAAGTTATTAACTTCTAAAATAAACTTTTAAAAAAAAGCATTCAGTCCAAAAAAATTATCAACTTCAAAAATTACAAGTTTTCGAAAAGTGAACTCAAAAACGTAAAACAAGTGAAAAATAAATTAAAATCGGAAACTTGTACAGTTTCAGGAAGGTCGAACTTTCCTAATAATCAATCAATTTGAGTTCACTTTTCGAAAACTTGTAATTTTTGGAGGAGGTTCTGAAAAATATTTTTTTCCGGAAAATTCGTGCAAATTTTTTTGATTTTCACTTAAAGGCAACCCTATTTTTTTTTAAATAAGATAAAGTTTCGACTTTTTTGCTGACACACTTGTCGATGTGACATAATATAAAAGTATTATCAAAATTAAATGATGTTTAACCCAGATTAGACTACAGTCCTTCCAGAAGGATAAGCAAGTTTAACTTAAATTCGTTTAAGATCATGGACAAATGAACAGTATCGAAAACCGTCCAAAATGGTTCTGAAGAATGTTTTTATGAAATTAACATAAAAATTTACAGGAACAAAATAATTTTAAATTTCAAAATTGAAGTTTTTTATAAAAACGCGAAAAGTATGCCGTCTTATCTGGGTTAAGGCAAAATTGTTCAGAGTGATGAGGCGCAAATTTTGTCGTGAAAGTCTTATTTTATTCAATCTCAAGTCCCTCCTGTTTCAGTACGTGATTCTTAAATACTTTGTGTGTTAATATTCTCAGAAATGAGAATAATAAAAGATAGAAATTTTTTTTCAAAACATAAAAATTTACGTTTTTTTTTTAGACTGTAAAAGTTTCAGATTTGCTGGAATTGCCGCATTCTTTAAGAAATGAACCAGCATATGCATTACAATTTAAATTGGCATACGTGGAGCTTCCGACAGATGACGAAGACAAAAAAGAAGCGTTAAATGTCTTCGTTTCGGAAGTTCTTGAAAAAAAAGTCAATCTCCAACTGCAATATCGGTAAGTCAATTACCTTTTATAAAAACAAAGAAAATAGTAACAGCTTTTGCATTTAAATCAAATAATTCAACTTAAGGATTAATAATAGTATCTTCTTAACCCTCTCTTTCCCAGGATCAAGCTGGAATTTTTTGATTAAATTCAATATGTTGATGTCTTTTTTAGTTGATTTTGACCCCAAAAAAATAATCAATCAGTTTCAGAACAAAAAATTTACAGGAGAATCTTATAAAAATACGTACAGAAATTTTTCTTTAAAAATTGCTTTAGTTCTTCTGACATAAATTTATAATATCATTGAGAATTTTTTAAGAGCCAGTACAGAAACATCAAAGAAACCCTTCAAAGAATCGGTTCATTCAAGAAAAAATGGTTAAAAAGCTAAAGTTTTGTGCTCTACGTTATATTTTTAGTAAAAACATCCTTACATTTTTGTGTTAAAATTTTACTTAACTTAAAAGTTTTTCTTTCCTTCTACAACATATTCTTAATCCTCTCAGACCTGAGCTCAAAACAGAGAACCTAAAATTTTTTGCATATAATTTCTCACTAATATGGGTTAGAAGATGTCAAATTATATTTAACAGATTTTTTGTAGTGATCTTAACTCATTAATCGCGAACGTTGTATTTTTACAACGCCTCTTTGAAGTCACTTTTCTCGTTCAAATCAAAAAATTTCTTTGGCATTTTTTTTTAGAGTCTTAATTTAAGATGTTTTGTATCAAACAGTTGCATGGTTTTTGAATTTAAACCAAAAATTAAAAAATTATGAGCTAAACTTTTAAGAAAAGTCGCATTTTTTTCTCTCTCGTACAAGGTTTCTGTATGTATTTGTGTAGGACTTATACGTATTTTGTTTTGGCTCTCCTGTAAAATTTTTATATGAAACCTAAAATTTTCATCGAAATGAAAAGTGTTCATTTTTACCTAAAGAATAAATCATAGAAGAACTTTTTGTTCAAAACTCAATATTTTAGGAGCGGCGGTTAATGAGTTAAATATTATTGGTTTTTGACCCATAAATTTACGTTACTTCAATTTCTACGGAAATGATAGACATGACTGATAAGAATAATTATTTACATACTAATAGACACCGTTATTTCAAAAGCTTTTGTTTAGTGAAATATAAGCATCAAAATGCAGAAAAGGCTCATATCAAAATATTAACAGTCAATTGTTGTTAGTGAGACATTCGAAGAACCAGTCACACTTAGCAAATTTTAGTTAGTTAGTGAAGACGTTATAGAAGACCCATTTTCCTTATGAATAAAAGAATTAAGTAGATCGTTATGAATGTTCTCTTGTATTCGCGCTATTCAGGGGCGGGTTGAAAATTACTAACAGCCTTGGCATTCTGTGTGATTTCCTTTAAAATTTACTCTAATCCTTACTTTTACAAGACGACTAAGCAGTAACGTTGTTTGCCTTTAAGTGGTGCTGCTTATTTTAACTAATTAAACAACTATTTTGATTGCCAAACCGCCAAATTTTGGTCTCCAGTATTAAGTATATCAATAATATCAAGAATACAAGAAAAACTTGAAATTAACATAAAAATTTAAACAAATATGAGTTTACGCTAAATTGGTTAAAAAATTCAAAATTTTACAATTGAATGTAGAAGAATTTATCGTGCAAAGAGTGATTATTTGTCTCGTTTGTTGACTGACAATTAAGTAGATATAGCAGTAATTCAAGAAACACACACAGATTCTCTTAATGACCTGCATTCTAGAGGTAAAATAGCCGGTTGAGGTAATTTCTGCAGAAAATTCCAGAATACATGGCATAGCAACATACATTAAAATCGGTATGCAAAGCGTCAGTGCTGACAATCAAAGTCATACAATGCATTATATTCATGTACAATACGTGTGGAAAATTGTCAAATCACAAACGTTTATATATCACCGCTTACTCAATGGACAAATGAATTTTTAGATTTATTTCCTCACTTTTTTATGTGTCTTGGTGATTTTAATAGGCATCATAATGAATGGTCATATACTCAAAATGATGAAAATGGCGGACGCTTACTTGACTGGGCCACTAATAACTCTCTTTGTTTAGTATTTGATGCAAAAGATAATCCAACATGTATGGATATGTAGTGGATCCAATCCTGACTTATATTTCGTTCGCTGTGATGATGAAGGTAATCCATTACCAATAAGCAGGAAAGTTTTATCTCCATTTCCAAATAGTCAACATAGACCAATTTTATATGATATTGGCATTAGCATTCCAATAATTCAATCCATAAACGTCCTCGTTGGAACTTTAAACAAAATCTTGATGACGTCATAAGATTCATTAAACCAACTTGTGATAATTACAATAGTTTCGTTATTTAATCATCAGTATAGCAAAAAAACATATTCCAAGAGGTCATCGAAAAGAATATATTCCATGTTGGAATGAAGATACAGACAGATTATTTGAAGAATTTAAACAAAATGAGAGTTCTGAAACTGCCAAAGAGTTACTCAAATCACTTGATGATGCTAGAAAATCGAAATGGATACAGCTATTTATTTATTTATACGACAAATAAAGTCGGTTACATAAATTATGTACATAGTTTCTTAAATTTATTATTAATTCTAGTTTTAAAAGTATTCCTACTAATATCATTTTGAAATACATCAGCATGTGAATTAAATAATCTAATACATTTAGTTATGACCTCATTGAAAGTAAAATCGTTGTTACTTGAATCTTCTCTAATTAATCTAGCATTTCTAAGAGGATACCCTAGACTTCTCAGGTTGATTCGTTCAATCAATTCATTCACTCTTATACCACCATTCATCAAATCAAAAGCGAAAGTTGCCATTGCAAGATCACGCCTATTACTGAGAGTTGTCATATTCAATAATAAAAGTCGACTCTCATAAGGAGGTAAGACATATCCTCGAAATCTAAGCGGTTTCAGTGCAAATAACAAAAATTGCTTCTGAACACTCTCTATTCGATCAATGTCTATCTTCCTATACGGCGCCCAAACAACACATGCATATTCTAAAATCGAGCGCACTAGTGCACAGTACTATGTTTTTGTTACATGAGGATCATTCATATTTTTAACTCTCCGCTTCACAAATCCAAGCACTGAATAAAAACTATTTACAATTTTGTCTATGTGAGACCTAAATGTAAGCTGACGATCAAAAATAACGCCCAAATTCTTAATAACACTTGCTCTTGATAATTTTTCTCCGCCAATTTCATAGTCAAAAATATTCAAATTGTCACTTGCACCCTTTTTAAAACTCATAACAAAGCATTTCTTCACATTCAACAACATACCGTTCTTAGCACACCACTCATCAAGTCTTTTCAGATTGTGATTAAGAGTACTATGATCAAAACTATCATTGATTGCTTTATAAATTTTCAGGTCATCTGCAAAGAGTAGGAACTTGCAGCCCGAAAATAATTTGACGAGATCATTTATAAAAATTAAAAACAGTAAGGGGCCTAAAACACTTCCTTGGGGAACACCAGAGCCCATATGGACCTTTTTAGATCTACAATTTTGAAAATTTACTATCTGATGACGGTCATTTAAATATGAACCAAACAATTGTAAAAGAGAGCCACTAAAACCATACCTTTGTAGTTTAAAAAGAAGAAGCTTATGGTCCACTTTGTCAAATGCCTTGGAAAAGTCCGTGTAAAAAGCATCAACCTGCTAACCCTGATTAAGAGCTTTCCTAATAAAGGAGGAGTAAACTAACAGATTTGTCGTTGTTGATTTACCAGATTCAAAGCCATGTTGACTCTGTTCTATTAAACCTGAGACAAAAAAATTAATTTTTCTCTTAACAAGTCTTTCGACAAACTGTTGAATCTCTTGATTTTCGTAAATCTAGTAGGAAACCGTGGTCGCTTCTAAGAAAATTAGGTGGAGCCACAAAACCTAAACCACTTAAATCTACAATAAATGTTAATTTAATTGCACAACGTATAGTCAATGCATCAAAATCACCTTCAGAGGAAAGAAAAATTCATGAAAAATATCGTAAATTGGGAAACACACAAAAAGAGACAGCAGTGTATCTCTTGCTTTTGATGTAGAAGAAATAAATGAAACACTAAAAGTAATGAAGAAAGGCAAAGCAGCTGGTTTTGATTCAATTTACCCTGAATTTTTGATTAACAGTGGTATGAAAGTTAAAGAATGGTTAGCAAAGTTTTACACACACTTGTTGATTTTCCAATTTTCAAAAAAACAAAAATAATAGCCCTACTGAAACCTAATAAACCTTCTGATCAACCTGAAAGTTTACGCCCAATTGCTTTATTATCTGTTTGCTTAAAACTCATGGAAAGACTCATCTTAAATCATCATCATCATCAAAATATCAACTGTCATCCCTAAAGAACAAGCTGGGTTCATGAAGGGTAGGAGTTGTTCAGTATTATTTTATTCAAATTTTATAGAAAATGGGTTTCAAAAACGTTACAAAACAGGTGTTGTCTACATTGATCTCACTGCAGCATATGATACAATTTGGAAAAAAGGTCTCATGTACAAATTAATCAAAGTTGTACCTTGTCCTAGACTATTTGACTTTATCATGAATATGTATATTTTTAGATTTCGTTGATCAAGATTGAAAGAGATGAGGTTCGCACTTGGGTAGATTTCAACAGAATTCATCATTTAAATAACTCTCGTTCTATAAGAGATTCATTTTCTTTGTTGTACATGATTCTGATTGCGATTTTTTTTTCGTTCGAAACAAGTGGATTTTATTTGAATCTCGTGGATCCTGATTTGAAAAGACCAAAAAAACATTTTCTTTTATTTTTCTCGATGTTTGAATTTTTTATACTATTTTCAAATTTTTTAATGAACTATATCGCAAAAATCAATTTTTATGGTACTCTGGTTCAAATAAATCACTCACTTTGTTCAGCAAAGTTGTTGCTCATACAGACAATTTTTTGAGTTTTCATACAAAAATATTGAGAAATCATCCAAAAACTGTTCAAATTGAGTTGAGCATTTTTAGAATGCCCAATACATGGAAAATCGTTGATTTGTATAAGAAATTTTTTTTCCAAGCAGAATAGATATATAGTTTCTTCTGAAAAGTTCAATATTTTGTAAATTTAAGCAACTTTTTTCTACATTGTTTAGTTGTTTTCATACAAAATATCAAAGTTCCCATACAAATCAACGATTTTTCATGTATTGGCCATTCTATTAATTCTCAACTCATATTTATGAATTATAAAAATTACTAAAAATATACGTTTAAAAATGTTTACTAACTACGAATCAGTTAACACTAAACGTTTCGTTAATCGAAAACTACTAATTGTACCAAAATAGGTCATTTGACCCCTTATGTATTTTGGAGCGAAAAATTGTTAAATTTGCTTGGTTTTTATTTAAAATGTCAAATTATAATAAAATGAATCTAAATTGAGCCATATTTAATCTAAAGTTTTCATAAATTTCATATTATTATAAATATTTTTATATCATTTGTTTACTACTTTTTTTTTAACCGAGTATTTTTCATCAATTTTGAACATTTCTTAAATTTTCTAAAACCAGTTATATTCGATGAAAATGACACATGATCATTTTATTTATGATACTTTAGTAATTCATTAGCAAATATCAGAACATCATTTGCTAAACTGAAAAATGCATCAAAACGAGCTCAAGGGTCAAATGACCCTGAATGGTACGATTAGTAGGTGTTGGTGTTTTCTCATATTTTGTTCGTTACAAGGAAAAAGTTTTATAATAAAAATACTGTTGAGAGAAAGTTATGAATTTACATTACTAGCTTTTTCCATTCTTAGTGATATTAAAATTAGTTTTCCACATTCAAAATTGAAAAAGGGTCAAATGACCCCTGCCGAAACGTTTAGTGTTAACATTTTTTTAGAAGGTATTCGGAAATTACATGGTTTTTCAATGTTTTCGATGAAAATTCGCCTTAAAATTGGTTTAAAGTATGTTAAAAGTCATAAATCTGATACCATACAACTAAGAAAAATTACATAGGAAATATAAGAGGAAATCTTCAAAATTTAAAAAAAAATATTAAAAAAACTAGGTGTGCTAGCGCCAAATTGGCTTGACAATTTAAAAATATATAAAAACAACTAGGAGTTATGTTTGTGTTTCATAAAGATTTACTTTTCTATTGATCAACTTTTTTATTCGATGCTTTTTTTATATTTTTTTATACAGAAATTCTGGCCTGTCCTATTGTACGCTATATACGATGGAAGAAAAGGAAGACATTGGATTAAATATGGTTATTGACGGATTTTTATTGCTGGACCCTAAAAAAGAACTTAAAAATCATAAGTTATATAAATTGTATGCTGAAGAACAAGAAAAAGCAAAAAAAGGCCATGTAGGAATTTGGAGATACGGAGATATATCTGAAGACACAGCTAATGATTTTTAAAGAAAAAGAAAAATATATCTTTGATTTAAATAAAAATAATATGTTCTTAATTTTATAAAAAAAATACAATAAAATTACATAGCTTTTAGTTCATAACATTTTAGAGTAAGAGCTATAATATGATAAATATAAAATGAAACTATTAATTGGAAATAAATTAATTAATAAAGATCAGTAAAATTAAATAAAAACCTAACGAAAATTATTACAAGTGCTGAACTCAAAACATTAAACAGCTGTTGTTGTTTAGGATGGTCGATCTTTCGATGACACTTTATTGGTATTTAACAGTCTATTTACATTGCAATTGCAATGTTTCTCTAACTCAAATTACCAGGGGCGGACTGGGTGGGGTGAAAGTAAGATATTTTGGGAATAAATTGGGAATTTTTTTCTTTTAATCTGATTTATTTCTAGAAGTAATATTGTAAATAAAAAAAAAAAAAATTAAATTATCACAAAAAAAATAATACGAACTTAATCTGATATTTTATATTAAATCACATGTGGGATATAATTTCAAACAACTTGAAAAATCAACACATACCAAATTATTTTTGAAATTTTTAAGAGATAACATAACGGTTTTAGTATTTTCTTTTCTTTTGTCATTGATTCAATTTAAACTTTGAAAAAAATACACAAAGCAAGATTTGTTTTCTTTTGTCATTTTAACACTAAATGTACCAGGAACAATCAGTTATTTTTTAAGTACTTCTTAGCATTTATTTTTTAAAAATAATACTACCGAAAGATAGCTAAAACTAAAATAAATTATTAATTAAATAAATTATTAATTTACATAAAAACGGTTTTTGATTATTTCGTACTTTTCTTATTTAAATTTTAGTTGAATGAAAAGGTCAAATGACCTCGTTTTGGTAGTGTTAAATAAAAGTAAGCAAAAAATTAAGAATTAATCTTAAGGGTCTTCCAATTTAATTTGGTGTTTCTTGTCACCCCACCCACGGTTTTTCTTGGAAAAATCCTGAGGGATATATTTTTTATATATTTTTAAAAGAACAATTATTGTTGAGGCAAACTGTTTTTTTTTTTATTTAAAAACGTTATTAAAGTAGAACTTCTGAACTTCTTGGGGAAGTATAGCCTTATTTTTGAATTTTCTTCTGTTTTCATAGAACTCGTTATTTAATTGAATTGGGCTGTATGAATATGATTATGATTTTTTTTTTATTTGTATGTAAAATTGTAAATAGTATACTAATTTGACACACAATCTTTATATATATTTTGACGTTGAAAGAGATCATACATACAGAAATAGCATTTTTCTTGTTTTCGAGCATGTCTTGCTCAAAAAACAAACGTTATATATTCAAAAAGGTAGGTAAAAGCATGTAGTTTAAGAAAATTACACAGAAAAATCAAGTCTTTTTGATTTTTCGATTTGAATATTTAATGGTTTTTGAAGTTTTGGGGAATAGCTTTACGTTGTTGAGTTTTATAAACCTGAAGCCTTAAAAAACTTAAAAATTATACATTCTTTACATCATTTTCTTGACAGCCATATAAAAAAATTAAAAATAATTTTTATTCTTAACCCAGATTGGCTAATATTTGTTTTGAAAAAAATTAAAAGTTTTTGCCTTTACGTTTTTTATATCGAATCAAAAAGCGATATCAATGTTTCCATATAAATGCAGTTTTGTCTTGAGAAGGGTTCCTCTTGTTAAAATTGAGAAAATCTTTTGGAAATAGTTTGAAGCCTTTTTTTTCATTTTTATTCCATTAATTTCGTATTCACGGCTCAATCAAGTTTTTTTTTATATTTATATTCCAACCATCGTTTTAAATAAAATGATAATCTAATACCAGGCTGGATTACAAAATATATTGCCACTTTTAAATTAAATAAAGCTGGTTAAAATAACGGAATGTTTAGTAATATGAGGAAATAAAAATAATATTTCATATAAATGTAAATTATTAAATTATAACCACTTTTTATAATACTTTTATATATATTCAGATCTACAGTTGCGTGCGAAAACACCTCTGTAGTCTCCCTGGACATCGCAGACCCATAGTTTCTTCTGAAACTTAACCTTAATTTTTGCCACGGAGGTGCTCGCGAAATAAAAAATTAGGGTGAATTTTGAGTATTAACAGGAAGTATTTACAACACTGTTTTGCCTTAGGGTTTTCTCACATCAGAAAATCAGACTCAAAAAAAAAATTTTAAAAACTTTGTGAAGCTGTTATCACAAATATTTTATTTGCTTGAAAATTTCTTGTTTTTTTACTTTTTAGTTAGCCATTCCCTTTTCATAAAAGTTTATTTTAGAAGTTAATAACTTCCTAAAGTAAAGCACGCTTTTGATCATCTTTTTTTTATATTTTTTTTTGTGTATATGTTGTATAATATCTATACGAAAATTATTAGGCCAAGCAAAGTCATTTCTACTTTTCCGGTTAATTTTGTCTCAAAAATCTTGGTGGGGGAAAGTATATATACAGTCGGGAGTATATTTTTACTGAAAAATTTTTTCATCATTCATTATTTATTTATTATTATTATATTTTTCTGCTATATCAATCCAGAAAAAATTTCATGTGATTATTATAATAGAAAAGCATTATTAATACTCAAATTCGGAGTCTTTAAGATTTTTCCTTAGTAAATTTCATTTATTTTAATTCTTTATAATAATTAAAATAAATTTAAAACTAATAATTTTTAAAATATTTTGAAAAATCCTTTTCATTTGTTAAAAAGTCTTGAGCGTAAATTCGTTTTTTAATAAAAAATTAAATAAAATATTTTTATATATGATGCATTCTTTTTCAAAAAAAAAAACAATAATAGCCCGATAGTTTTTTTTCGCGTTTTATGTGTTTAATTCGCTTGACCATTTATCAAAACTAAAAAAAAATATTTTCTTTTAATTTTTTTTTTCATTATCAACATCATATTTGTAGAATTAACTTTTGAAAAACATACAATTTAAAACTGCAAAAATTTCATGGTTTGAAGTCTGGGATTACTTTGATCAAAATACCATCCAATTCTTTCTACTATGCCCTTACAATAAATAATTGTCAAAATCAAACTTTATTTTTTATTTTTATTAATATTATTTATTTTTATCAATTCAAATTTAAATCTCGTCTTAAACTGTCTTCAGTAAATGGGTCTGCTATTATGTCTGGGTCGCTAAGCATTTGTAAACCAACCATATCCATTTGTCCTAGCTCAAAAGAATCACCCAACATATCTAAAATAAAAAAAGTAATGAATTAGCGATAGCAAATTCCAAATGTTTGTTTTCAAATCTGCTTCAATTTTTTTTAATAATTACATTCACAAAACGCATTTTAACATGGTCAAAAGAATAAAATCCCAAATTTTCATAAAATGATGGTTTTTATTAGAGGTGTCTTATTTCTAGATTTTTTCAAAAACCAAGAGTCGAGATTCGATAGTAAAAAAAAAGAGAGTCGAGAGTAGCAAGAAAAACAATTTTCAATATTAAATTTATTCATCTGATTATCAAAAAAAAAATATTTAATTTTATAATCTCACAAATCTTTATTGGTTGCACGGCGTTTAAGGTAATAATAATTCGGCGAGTGAAAAATTTCTTCTCCTTGGAATAGCTGGGAATAGAAACAGGTATAACCGATTATACATTTGAACAATATACGTTTTAACGTTCATTTTTGAGGAATATGCAAGAAAAGTGTCCTTTTTATTATTTTTTGGGGGGTTGTGTAAAAGTTTCAGGGAAGAAACAAGTTTTCCATGGTGCCGCTCATCAGTTTTTGCTATCAAAGTTTGTAGAAGGGACAACGCAATAATAATCTCAAGTTTTTTCACCAAAATGTTTATCAAAACGTCACTTTTTAGCAAATTAACTGAGCTGGACCCCATTTTTTTGTTTATTTCAAAAATTGAATCGAGCACACCATGCAATTCAACTGCTTTTGTATGGGCTTTTCATCTTAGTCATCTTCAAGGCCTAAGACTTCGAGAGCCAATTTTACACAATCTTTTAGTTTCACTGCATTGTGCAGATTATATTCCAGCGTATTTTCAAATCTAGCTTTAGACTAACATCTCGATTGAAAACTATCTTTACTTCTTTCTTAAGAATTTCAAAAGTAGTTCACTGTTCAGCATATACTACTCATACTTTTCTTCATCGTTATTTATTTCGTCATCGTACACACCACTTGATACACGTCTTACTTATCGTTCAGTCTTACACAAAATGATTCAAAATCTTTTCGTCTTTTCTTCTCGCTCCTCTCAATTTCAATTTTCACTTGTTAACTTGAAAAGATAGGCATTAGAATGGACACAGTAACAAAACTTTTGACCCATCAGTAGTTCAATTCATCTGTATTATCAAGCTTTGTTTCATTTTTGAATCACACTTTTTGATCCTTTCGTATTCAACTGATATTATAAGATTTACATTAGTCGACTTTGCATACCGACTTAACTTGCAATTAAAAGAAGTCAATTATTCTCTAATCAATTTCAGTTTTCTAGGGCTTTAATGATTCCAAGTATTTCACCTAAAGACTCCAAATTAAGTTAGAAGAACACTACCATTATCGTTAATGAGTCGGATTTTTCTTGTAATGGGCTTGATATTAATGATATTTATATGATATGCGTCTTTTATGCCTGCAAATATGAATATGCGTCGTTTTAACATGGAATTTCTCGAAAACTACGAAAATTGAGCCATCAAAACTCAGACTACCTAGAACCAAAAATTTTTTTTCGAAGGCAACTGCTTTGATATGAGCTTTTCCATCATAAAGTCATTTTGAACAAAAATGTCGGGTCCAAACGAGCACACGAGAAAGAAAGAACACACTTTTAACTAGAAAACTGCATCATTACTTTTTAAAAAGCTTTCCGGTCATTTTGTTTTATTTGGGCTTTTTTTTTTTTTCGATGAAAAAAGCCGAATTTCACCCTCAATTTTTTTTTTATTTATTTTTCATTAAATAATGATTACAATGAAAATCAAGCTCCCCCCGAAAGGTCCGCGCAGGGGCTCATATGACGGTCATTTATAACTTTGCTTCATAATTAAACTTAAATTAGTCTTTAATCTGCTCTTTGAAATAACTAGAGACATGTGTTAACACAACCTGTTATAAAGAGTCAAATAACGGTTAATGGGATTGTTTGCCTCATATCGTGAGTTGACTTCTTCCAGTGGACGCTGAGCTCTCAGATTGTATGGTTCATTTCTTAATCTGACTTTATCTTTGATAGGTTGTGGGTTTACATTATTATTCAAGACGTCAAAAATAAATGAGCAGCAAGCAATTTGTTGACGATCTCTGATGGTGAGCATATTCAGTAAGCTGAGACGATGTTTATAGGGAGGAAGACGAAAAGTATCTTGCCAACCTAGGTCTCTCAGACAAAAAAAAAGAAATTGCTTCTGAATTGACTCTAGTCGATTAATATCAATTAAAAATGTTGGCATCCATATGATGTTTCTATATTCAATGATGGATAAAACAAGCGAAGAGTACAGACATTTAATTGTGTGGATGTTATTAAATTCCTTGCCGAATCTTTATGTTCATTTTGCTCTATATTCTTTTCCATGCGATTACTTTTGTTTTTCTGGGATTAATTTTCAAGATTCTTTAGGGGAGAAATTTTATATCAGATCTTTCCAAAACATATTTAGAATTTTTTCTACGTTTTGTAGTTTTCGAGATATCACAAATCAAAAAATGGCCCCGCGCGCCAGTCGCGAAATTTCAAAGCGCGGTATTTCGATTTTTTTTTTGCAGGGATGCTTAGAATGACATGAAGAACCAGTGTACAAATTTATAGCAAAAAATAAAGGCATCCGAAATTTTATTTATATTTCTCCCCTTTAGTAGATTAGTGTGAAAGTTCTGCAATTTGCTAATTTTGCAAACTAAAGAAATGACATTTTAATTTTAATATAATCATTCAAAATGACAGAATTTTACTCTATAAAATACAGGATTTTGAATTTTTTTATAATGTGTTCTATACTATGCAATTTTTAGACTTTGTAGACACTTTTTTACCTATCCACAGCAAAGTACAAGGGTTTTACTGTACATTTTTACCCATATACTGCAGAGTACAAAGGTTTTACTGTACTGATGATGATGATGATTATAAGCGGGTATACCCACCTAAGCCACTTAGTGTTGGGCTTTTTGTGGGCTGTCATACGACCTACCCAAGATTGTATTCACTTTTCACAATTGGAATTCCTTTTAGAAGTTGTAAATTTCGTGCAAGTTGAATTCAAATAAGGCTGTTGGATTTATTTGAACTTCAAACAACCAAAATACTTTCTTCTTCTATTTTCCAATCCTCTACAAGAGCACAGTATATGTTCCGCAGTTTCCTCTTCCTCCTCACAAATTCTGCACAAGTCTGTATTGCTAAGATGCATGTTCTTCAAGTGTTTGAGCACTCTGACATGCAACAAGTACCCTCACCTGAACCACACTCATTCCCAGCAACTCTCTTGTGCGTGTTACTGACCTTTTAGGTATAAAGTTATGTACATGTTGTGAATTATACATCCTTTGATCTTACAAAGTTGATTGTCAATAAGCCATTCAAAAATGGCAGATTTGGCCGTGACTTTTCCCCCCATTTACTGCAAAGTAGACAGGGAATTCTGTATATTCAATAAATACCGTTTTAAATCCTCTCTTTCCCAGGAATCGATCCAGCTGGATGTTTAAATTTTATATTTCTTAGTAAATTTTGACCCCAAAATGAATGATCATTCAAAAAATTTTGGTTGTTAAAACATTTAAGTACGTACCTTTTGCAATAATATCGTTACTAGATGAATAATCTGTAATAATAAAATAGTAAGTGTTAATTTGTAAGTGTTGAAATTAAAAAGTAACAAATAAAACAATAACGAAAAGTTAAGTGGGGGATTCACAATTTGGGGGCTTAAAGCTATAGATTTTTATGAGGCCTATAAAATGTTCTGAATACCGGTTTTTCGGTGTATTCGACAATAAACCGTAATTTTTTACTTTTTTTTCAAAAATAGTGATTTCTTAAGTTTTAAGCGGTAGAGATCATTGATCTAATATAATACACGGAAAAAACGTACTTTTCAGTGGTAGATTTTTAAATTACATGTAAAAAAGGGTGTTGAGTAAAAAAAAATATTAACTTTTTCAACAGAATAATTTTATAGAAAACATTGTTACAATCGATGAAGATACGGTTATTTTGAAATAAAAATAATAGTCTGTTGTTACGAATGTGACATAAATTTTGGAATTTTTGTGTGTGAAATCACCTCATTTCAGTGTATTTTGAACCTAAATGAGGTGGGAATCGTCTCTATTAGGGTGTAAAATCGTATTAAATTGTGTGGATTTTCAACCCAATTAGGATGATAATACACTCAAATGAAAAATTTGATGCGGGAATCACACTTACGTTTTTTTCGTGTAGTTAGTAGGTTAATCGGGTTCACTTCTATGCAAAAGTCAAAAAATTGGATACAAACTAGTATAATATTATTTTTTTGATCCTTCAGACACGTCGGTTTTTTTGGCGACCCCTTGGGGTCACTTAAGCTTTTTTTTTTGGTTTTTTTAGCGACGCCCTCTAAATTTTTTTTCGATCGAAAATTTGGATAAAAAAGGGTCGCTAGACTTTCAAATCATAGTCGTAAAATGTACGACTGTTTCTTTAGAGTTTTTTCTATGCTAGAACCTTGTTTCCCTTTTTTTTTCACATGAAAATCAAACTAATAATTTTTTAAACACTGTATATAATAAGTGTTTTAAAATTGAATTTACAATCATGGCGTTCATATCCTCAAATCTTGGCATATATTTCCATAAATTTTAGAAACAAAACAATTAATAGTTTGTAAAATCTTGACTAATTTATATTATTTATGCATGGTAGGTATAGATGTCATCAAAATTAGATGAAAAAAAATATTTAAAAAAAATTAATTCCTGGCAAGGTGAAAAAAAACGGTCAATTCAAATTGTTATTGAATTTTATTTTAAACTATTATTTATTAAATATTGAAAAAAAAACTTTAAATTGTAAAACATTTGAGTTACTGTGAAATGGAATTTAATGGAAGAAATGAATAACAATCAATATTTTGAGAAAGATTGTAGATTGGGATGGAAGTGATATTTTTTCTCACGAAGTATCAAATATGAAACGTGGAAAAAGTAATTTTCCATGAAGGAAATAATTTTTTTGACTGATATGGCTTATTACTATAAAAATTGACTGAAAATACAAAAATTGATTTTTTTCTCTTCCTTCACAAAAACTTTCTCCAAGGGTTAAAAAACATTGTTATAATAAAATAACATTTCTCTCACCTGTTAGTATTATTTCAGGAATGTTATTTGGAAGAGCTTCTTGTGTGATTGAACTAAAAGTACTTCTGTTGGTATTCGTTTCAATATAAGTAAGTCTGCTATTATTACTTAACGATGTTGAACCATCTATTCCGTCAAAGCTCATACAATCCAACATTTGCGCTGAAAGTCCATCATCTTGCTGAAAAAGTATTACTGTATAAATGAGTTTTTTGGAAGATGCTTGCTTAAATTCTGGTGGATAAAAATTAAGAATTTTACTTTAAAGGAATATTTTAGATTTGTTCATAATAATACTGGCCCTCTTTGATTTGCAAAAAAAAATACTTCAATACTCTTCATTTTATTGAACATTGTGATTGTAAATATTCGACTTTTTGAAAAACCGGTTATTCGACGGTTGGTTTTCACAAAACCGGTTATTTGGTGTATTCGACAATTTGAATCGTAAAAAATTTTATACATTTTTAAACGTTTTTTTCTTATTTCATACAAAAACATTTTTGTGTTTTTCAAAAATAGTTTTTTTTTCAGTTTTACGCGGTCTCAATGAGTCGTATTGAGGTGGTGGATATCATATTTTAAAGGTTAATTGTGTTTACTTCTGTGTAAAGTCGTCTCAACCTCAAAAATTCCATCTGTGCGATATTTATCTTATTCCTTCAAGTTGTTTAAATAACTTGTTAAGAATGTTTATTTTCGATCATAACTTTGAAGTGGAGCTCTTAAGTCAAGAGAGCTTGCTAAAAAATAAAGTTTTTCAACAAATTACGGATATAATTTAATATTTAGGTAGATCTGAAGCGAAAAACAAATAGATTTCGGAATAAGAATGACGACAAATAACTTAACATGCAGATACTGACTAGACTCTAGAGAGTCAATAAACTGAAGAACTTCTAGGTAAAATCGAAACAGTGAATGATACTGAACAGATAAGATTAATAAGCATAGTAGCTTCCATCTCTCAAAACAACCCAAGAACTCATTTAGACCGGGATGCCTTTGCAAAACCTAATCTTCCTAAGAGCCTCTGTTTTTACTGTCGGAACCAAGGCCGAATAACAAAATATATTGCCTCTTATAAATTAAATAAAACTTGTTAAAGTAACGAAATGTTTAGTAATATGCAGAAATGAAAATAATATTTTGTATGAATGTATATTACTAATTTATAACCACTTTTTGTGTATGTGTTGTATAGTATCTATACGAAAATTATAAATGAGAAATATGAATTCTGAGTAATAAATATTTCCACTTTTCTTGATTATGTTGTATGGTATTTGTATGAATCATGAATATGATGATGAAATGTATGAACAGATTTTTTCTGAGTAAAAATATTTAAATAGTAAATAAATATCAATTAAATTTGTTAATTATCCAAAAAAATATAAAATATTATTAGTAATAAAATTAGTTTTAGGCGAATTAAAAAGTTTATTGTTGAGGAGAAATTTTTCAAATTTCAAATGATTTAAAAAAATTACATTAAAATTATATTAATATGAAAAATATGCATTTATCAATTATTAGATTTTGATTAGAAAATATTGCATGTGATTATTATAATAGAAAAGCTTTAGTAACCAGACTTTTCTTTTAAATAAATTTCATTTATTTTAATTCTTTATAATAATGAAAATAAAAGATTTTTTTTTCATTTGTCAAAAAGTCTTGAGCGTATATTCATTTTTTATATTATTTCGACTATTTCTGAAAAATTAATAAGCTGGTCTAAGATACGGATGATAGTTCGTTGCGGCAACATTTTTCTTTTCAAGATCCGATAGACTTAGACCTTTTAAAGGTCATTAACATTTTTGATTAAGAAGAAGACTTTCTAAGATGATAAACTGATTTATTAAAAGTTTATTCTCGTTTTTTTCAGTAATTATATTGTGAATTTTATTCAAAAGCTGAGAGGAAAATAAATAATTGAACTTATTTTAATTCCTTTAGACTTATCAAATCTTTTATTCAATAAAATATTTAATTAAAATAAATAATATTTTTTTAATTACATAAAATATGTTCACAAAAAAGAACGAAAACTTGAACATTTTCAAATTTATCAAAAACAACATTTGCGTAACAATAATATATGAGTCACAAATTGAAAATTATAACCAATATAAATAAATATAAATACAATATTTAAATTATAAACGTTAATTTCTGTATTTTTCTAAAAAAACTAAACTAAAACTAAAACAGCAAATGTACGTAAGCCATACAAGCAAACGTATGTATGCCAGATGAGCTACTCATGAATAAATGTTTAGTATACATTTTTTTTTTTTGAAATGTGATATTATGAGAAATTAATGTCGTAGAAAAAATCTAAATATGTTTTGGAAACAACAGAAACATATCTTTTAGAATCTTAATTAATATTTGTAAATAAAATTGAATTTTAGAACGAAAATTGTAATTTTTTCATACTTTCATAAAAATATAAATCTAATTCAATGCGTACCAAATGTTTGAGTAATGCAAGACAACTGTATGAATCGGCAAAAACATTAGTGTTCAACAATATTGTTTATTTTGCACTAGGCCGGATAACAATATATATTGCCTATTATAAATTAAATAAAACTTGTTAAAGTAACGAAATGTTTAGTAATATGCAGAAATAAAAATAATAATTTTTATAAATGTATATTACTAAATTATAACCACTTGTTGTGTATGTGTTGTATAGTATCTATACGAAAATTATAAATGAGAATTATAAATACTGAGTAATAAATATTTCCACTTTTCTTGTTTATGTTGTATGGTATTTGTATGAATCATGAATATGATGATGAAATGTATGAACGGATTTTTTCTGAGTAAAAATATTTAAATAGTAAATAAATATCAATTAAATTTGTTAATTATCCAAAAAAATATAAAATATTATTAGTAATAAAATTAGTTTTAGGCGAATTAAAAGTTAAAAAGTTTATTGTTGAGGAGAAATTTTTCAAATTTCAAATGATTTAAAAAAATTACATTAAAATTATATTAATATGAAAAATATGCATTTATCAATTATTAGATTTTGATTAGAAAATATTGCATGTGATTATTATAATAGAAAAGCTTTAGTAACCAGACTTTTCTTTTAAATAAATTTCATTTATTTTAATTCTTTATAATAATGAAAATAAAAGATTTTTTTTTCATTTGTCAAAAAGTCTTGAGCGTATATTCATTTTTTTATATTATTTCGACTATTTCTGAAAAATTAATAAGCTGGTCTAAGATACGGATGAAAATTCGTTGCGGCAACATTTTTCTTTCCAAGATCGGATAGACTTAGACTTTTTAAAGGTCATTAACATTTTTGATTAAGTAAAAGACTTTCTAAGATCATAAACTGATTTATTAAAAGTTTTTTCTCGTTTTTTCAGTAATTATATTGTAAATTTTATTCAAAAGCTGAGAGGAAAATAAATAATTGAACTTATTTTAATTAAAAAATTGTTATCAAATCTTTTATTCAATAAAATATTTAATTAAAATAAATAATATTTTTTTAAATAAATAAAATATGTTCACAAAGAAGAACGAAAACTTGAACATTTTCAAATTCATCAAAAACAACATTTGCGTAACAATAATATATGAGTCATTTATAACCACTTTTTTGTCACAAATTGAAAATTATAACCAATTATAACCAATATAAATGCATATAAATAAATATAAATACAATATTTAAATTATAAACGTTAATTTCTGTATTTTTTGGCGATTTGTTACTAATTTAAATTATAACTTTATAACCAATATTGCCTTGATTTTGCATCAATTTCTTATTATTTGTATGAAAAATTTACAATTTTCGTTCTAAAATTCAATGTTATTTACAACTATTAAAATTTTGTATAAGAATCTAAAAGATGTTTTTCTGTTGTTTCCAAAACATATTTCTCATTTTTTCATATCGCCCATTCGAAAGTAAACTCCTAAATTTTTCTAAAAAATCAAAATTTCTAAAAAGTCAAAATAAAAAAAATTCCAAAAAAGTCAAAATACTCAAAATTTTCAAAAAACACAAAAAACTCAAAATTTCAAAATTTGTGTGGAATGTTATATTTCTTCGACTAATCCATTATACGTGTACCATTTTCATATTCTTTTATTATTTTCCGTTTGTCACTTATGGTTACACATTTATATTTTCTTTTGGAAGGCATATTTATTTTAATTTTCGCGAAAATAATTAGAAAAAAAAATGTGCTTTTTTTTTGTTTACATGTTTTATTGAAGATTTATTGATTTTGACAGGTCGAATAATTATGAACGTCATTTGGGTGTCGAATAATTGCGAAGTCGAATAACTGTAGAATCGATGTATTTTTATTTCAAAATAACCGTATCTTCATCGATTGTAACAATGTTTTCTATAAAATTATTCTGTAGAAAAAGTTAATATTTTTTTTTTACTCAACACACTTTTTTTACATGTAATTTAAAAATCTACCACAAATACAAATTAAATTTTAAATATCTTTTTTTAAATCATCAATCATTTTTGATAATTTTTTCTTATTAAAATCTAATGACTTCACACAATGAAAAATATTCCGGAATAACAACTCTTATGGTTGATTCTGCTGATGATTGTTGATTATGTGTATGGCGATATCAATTGATAGCAGAATACACTCAATTGAGGTGGGAATCACATCAAATTATGAATTTTGTTAGGATGATTTTGCCATCAATTGAGGTGGAAAACTACTCCAATTGAAAATTTGATGCGGGAATCACACCTACGTTTTTTCCGTGCACAGTTAGCAGAAGATGCGATGTGTAATAGGTCAAATTTGTAGTAGTAGAGTGTTCTTTTAAGAACCCATGTTGGTGTGGATCAATTTTTCCAATTAGAAATAATGTTGTGCAAGGATAAGAAAAAAGCCTACAAAGTTTCAACGATTTCATAAGGGTATCATACGACTTGTACTGACTTTAATTCGATTTTCCTTTCTTTCATGTATGAAATACATCAAAATGACTTTTAATTGCAAGATAAGTCGGTATGCTGACTAATCTAAATCTTATAATATTTCAAATATCAGTTGAATACGAAAGGATTAAAAAGTGTTATTCAAAAATGAGACTCAGCTTAATAATACAGATGAATTGAAGCTCATTACTGATGGGTCAAATGGGAAATTCTAATAGAATTCTCTACTATCTGTATACACATCATCAAATGTAGCTTAGAAAATTTGGTCAGAAAATCCCTAAAATCGACCAATATTATGAAAAAGTCTCTCATTGCTATCTGAAGGATCCAAACTAACACCTAAACTGATTGTGGTTGAAAAATTGAAGTTCCTATCAACACCATTGTCTTTGGGGAAAAAACTAACCAAATTTCCATTAAAAGCCCTCTCAGATCCATCATGTAGTTTCAAATCAAGTAAAAAATAATCTGTAGAATTGGAATCACTTTCGATTTATATACGATTTATGCTTCCTGATAGCTCTCACATCGCTTTGGAACAATTATTTTCTTACAAATTAAGAAATTATATTCAAAAACTTATCAAACAAAGAAAAATCAGAGCCCGCTTGTCTATTGCAAATTTCGGGGCAAAAAAACTTATAAACATTAATATAAACACACATATTCATATAGTCGTGCAAATATATAACATTTTAACGAGGAGGTTATAGAAATTAGTAGAAAAAACATTGATATGCGTCTTTCTTGCATGCAACGTCCTTTTTGCCTGCAACATTTTTACGAAAATATTGCAGGCAAGAACGACTTTTTCAATTTAAGCCTAATAAGGCTCATAAAAATGAAAAAAAAAATTTCACAAGATTTAACGAATGTGGCTACCTTTAGTATACAACCATTGATTTCCAAAAATATAAAATAGAACTTGAGCTACAGAGCTGAAACTGATCAAAAATACAAAACTGCAAATATCTCAGTTTGTAGTTTTTGTAGGTGCGTCGTTCTTGCCTGCAACGGCAGATATATATTATAATTTCCCACACAAAACAACAATTTTTCATGTATTATTATTTTGACCTTTATTTTTGGATGATTTCCTATAGTTTTGAACATATTGAAGTTTAAAATGAGTGCGAATGTGGTCTTCCGAAATTTCTATGACAAAATGGCCAATTTTCGTCATTTTAAATTTTTTTATTTATATGGACGATTCCACGACGTAAAATATACTGACATAAAATTCAAACTGATTTTTATGAAATAATTTTTATATAGCTGCATAGAAAACACATTGAATTTTAAGGATATATAATTTTTTTTTTATTTTTTTAGTATATTGAAGTTTAAAATGTGTTCAAATATGCTCCTCCGACATATCTATGAAAAATGTCCAATTGTCGTCATTTTAAATTTTATTATTTGAGTGCAATATTTTGGCAAAATTTATATTTTAATGATTGAGAACGATAGGTTACAGGATTATCTTTCAAGAAAATAATCAACATTAATAAAATTTAATTGTTATTTCATCTTAGCTATCAAACTGAAATTTTTGCTTATAAATGAAAAAATCGGCAAATACTGTAAAGTAGATAAATCTAATACACGATGACCTTCCGTATATTGACGAAAAAAGAAAATGAGAAACCGTATATTGACGAAAAAACGTTCAAATTTAGCATTTATTGAGCGTTTAGAAATTTGAGTAAAATTTATACATTGACAAACCTATTTTGCTTTGAAATAAGTACTTAGGTGAAAAACATTAAAAATGCTAATATTTAGAAATGAATTTAGTGATTAGAAATGAAAATATATGAATTTTTCTTTATTTTTTATTCAAAAACTTATATAATTTAATAGATGATTTCAGCGTATATTAACTTCAAAATGACCGTCTATTAAATTATCTGCGTTTTTAATGCTTATTCAAATTTTTTCCGTTACATCGTATATTAGAATTATCTACGTTACAGTAATTTCAATAATCTTGTAAAACTGAAAAATTTTTGTATTCAGAGTAAACTGTCAATGAAAATTTCGTTCCCTTGTGTGCAAATTGTGGAGGTCAACACTCATTGAACTTTTCAGAATGTTAGTCCAACAGAATGTTAGTCAAAATTCAAGAAAGTCTGGCTCACAAGAATGCCCAACGTATGAAAAGTAAGAGTTATCGTATGGAATGATATTGATATATGTTTGATTAATGAAAAAAAACTTAATAATAAAATAAATGTAAGAAATGATAGTCGTTTTAAAGTAATAAGATTAGATCGGGACGTTAACATTGTTACAGGTAGAGATAATAATTCCATAGGTAACCCAGGTGGTGGTGTGATGATGATTATAAGACAGGGAATCAAGTTCAATATACTTCCACTTTTTGACACTGAAGTCATCGAATGTTTAGGAGCAGAAATTATTTCTCCCACCCAATAGTTCTACATTCTCGTAACGTATTTTCCTGGAGCTCAACAAATATTACTACCAAATTTAAAAGTGATTTGCTTAAATTAGTTTCTGTTAAAGTGCCATACTTTATTTGTGGTGATTTCAATGGACGCCACACTTTCTGGTTGCCAAAATCTAATGTAACAGGACGCATCATTTACGATTTGATGTGCTGTAATCCATTTCAAGTTCAGTTCAGTCCCGATCCCACATACATACCCGAAGACTCAACTAAATCCGCTTCGACATTGGATTTAATCTTGACCAATGATCTGATAAATATACGTACGCCGGTTACTACTGATTTACTTGCTCTTTCTGATCATAAACCAGTATTTTTTATGATCAATGAAAAAGCTCCAGTAACTACAGACCCCTATCACATTCGGAATTTTTCAAATGCTGATTGGTCAAAGTTTGAATCTGTCATCAATGAAAAAATTGACTTAAAACAATGGTCTGTCGAATTTTTCTGTACGACTCACCGTTTTTCGATAATTTTGAGATAAAAACGTCATTCTAGATTCTTTGTTGAGGTGGAAAATTTAAAGTTTTTTGGAAAGTTATTTATAAGTATAAATATAGTGATTTTGGTAAGTGAACTAAATATATAATATATATATAGCGTTTGACCATAAACCTAAATATAGTCCTGGTAAGGGGGTTACATGGTCATATTATCACTATATATATAGCCATTCGTTGCTTAGGGGGGAACTCCATTATGGAAGTATACTTTTTTATATATTTTTATAAATACTTCTTCACATGTCTGAAAATTATTCGATTAAGTATCCAAAGTATAATAGACTTCTTAATGTAAAATGTACAAAAACAATAAAAAATCATTTAATTTAAATACAAAACAAATATACAAATTCAAATATATATACAGCCTTCATGGTCTTCCAAGAAATGCAACTTTATACCAAAAACTGATTTTTCTCGGCCTAACTTCTAAAATAAACTTTTATAAAAAGATAGAAAGCTAACTAAGAAGGAAAAAACAAGAAAGTTTTGAGAAAAATTAAATGTTTTTGAAAACATTTTTTAAGAGTTGAATTTTCAGATCGAAGAGTTTAAGCAAATATTTCAATTACAAAAACCTTAAATCAAGTGTTCAAGCTAGAAACATTCCTAAAAAGGTTAAGGACCACGACGTTTCTTTAATACTGAAAATTCAACTTTTAAAATATGTTTTCAAAAAAAATTAATTTTTCTCAAAACCTTCTTGTTTTTTCTTCTTAATTAGCTTTCTAACTTTTTATAAAAGTTTATTTTAGAAGTTAATAATTTCATAAGAAAAAATTACACGTCGATGTGTCTACATTCTGTTAAGAGAATTGATATATATGAAAACAAAATTTTTTAACTTAGTCATAGGTATTTGGTGTCTTCAGCAACGTTGAAGCTTATTTTTAGAGGATTTTATTGATATAATTTTTTTTTGAATTTGCCGGAAAACTCTTCGAAAATTTTTGAATTTTGCAAAAAACCGTTAATTTTGAGCAACAGTTGTTCGACAACCCTTTTTTTTATAAGGAAACTCTAATTTTTTTACGCGAGCACCTCAGCCAACAAAAATAAGATATAGTTTCTCGAAAACTACATCCTTAAATTTAATTAGCCTCATTCGTCTTCTTTCCAACGATCTATTAAACTCTTTTGTAGCTCATGTAGTTTTCGAGATAACTCAGAATGAGTAAGAGCATGTTTCTCAATCTCTGTGCCATAGGTATCAAACTCCACACAAATTTTCATATGCGATCGCTGCGCCGCCAGAGGGGATCGTATGAACTATTTTTCTATATTACGTATGTTTTGCAATGTGAAATAAATTTTTTCCATTGATATTTTATTTAAAAAAATCAAATAAAACCGGAAAATTTCACATTTTTATAATTATTTCTAAAATTTTAGCAAATCAATCAATTAATTTTAGAAGATTTATAAATTTAATACAAAATATAATTTTATATTTATGCGTCCAATGATAATTCAGAAATTGAAAATTTCCATATTATATTAAAATAGTTTTGTCGTTTCCGAAAAACAATGAAAATATTTCACAAATAAATTGAAATAAGAGCCAAAACCTATTAGCACTTTATTGAATAGTAAAGAAGAAAATATTAATATTTTACTATATAGTATTTGCATATTATATAATTTCCAATTTTATATTGATATTAATAAATTTGTTAATTTTGACAAATTAAATGATTTTTCTCAATTTATACTCTAAGTTTCTGTAATTAAATTTAACATTTGAATCTAACAAACAGAATTCTATTTCCTAATACAGTGAGTTTTTAAAAGTTAACATCAGTCTTTGTTGCTCTTTATGACTCTTCGTTAATAATAATAATAATCCTAATATATAAAATAAAGATTAGTTCAAAATTTTGCCGTTCCACTCTGGCGTCGCATGAATAAAAGTCGAGCTTGATACCTATGTCTATGCTGAGAGATGACGAAATGTGTCATTTATATGAAAAATTTCAAAAATTCATAGCTCGACTTTTTGACTTTTTTTTTTTTTTTTATATTTTTTATTTATTTCTTTTTCTTTTTTTTTAGAACATAAAAAATCCCAAGACAGCCACTGGCTGGTGCAGGGTTTATGTTCGTAAATTTGTTCAGGTCTGATGTTTTCGTCTCATTTAGCGTTGGTGTTTGGTAAATCTTTGGCTACTGATAGTAGAGAATTTAAAGATTAATAAGCCAAATTAGACGAGTTAATAGAAAAAGAATATTCGTATTAAGAAAATTAATTAGATTTATAAATTAGATGTAAGTGTAAAAAGTAAATGTAAAGTGTAAAATGTAAAGTGAGTTATGAAGTGTGAGTGTTTGTGAGGAATAATTATGCTCATGCTTAAAATCAATTGAACTCACTAGGACGAGGTCTATGACCTCCAACACCAGTGAGCGTGTTTAAGACACAAGTGTTTTTCAGCTTGTAGATACTAGCTCTCAAATTGTCTTACTACTGGGACGAGGCTCTTTGAGAACATACTATGCGTATGACCCAGTGCAAGTCCTCCAACCAGTGTAAATGTTGACAATTTGAACTCAACTGAGACGAGGCCATTATGTCCTCCCTGTCAGTGAGCGTGTGGAAACAAGTTTTTTCAACAAGCGATTACTAACTCTCAAATTGATTACTCACTGGGACGAGTTTCTTTGAGAATATGCAGTTACATAACCCAGTGCAAGCACTCCAACCAGTGAGTAGCAATCATTGCATAAGTTTTTGTGAGAGAAACAAAGTTGTTTTATTGTTGCTGGGAGAAAATTTGGTTTTTAATAGCTCTTTTAAAAAATTGTAAATTATTGGTGGATTTAACATGATATGGCAGCGTGTTATATAGACTCAGGCCCTTCGCGAAAATACTATTATATAAGAGGTTCGTTCTGCTTCTTGGGATAATAAAATTTGTTCTGTTTCGTGTATGATAATTATGTATATTTTCAAATGTTGTTAATGTGATGTCATTTTTTATGAGATTATTTTTAATTTTGAAGATCATGGTATTAGAGTCTATTGTTATTAGTTGTTGAATGTTGGGAATGTGATATTTCTGAAGGAGTCCTTGTGTGTCTATAGTCGTGTGATGATATTCTTGCCAGAAAAGGGATCGTATGGCTTTGTTTTGTAGAGTTTGTAATTGTCTTGTATTAGATGTATTAGAATACCCCCATATAGCTGATAAATAAATGAGATGAGAGACTTGATTTTGAAAAACTGTAAACGCCAAATTTTTTCATTTTTTTCTACTTTTAAGAAATGAAAACAATATTGGGGACTAAGCCTTTTTTTATTTGTTGTACGGTGTTATAAAAAGAAATAAAACGTCAACATGTTCAAATTCGTTAAAAAACAAAATTTGCACAACAATAATATCATATATAACCACTATTTTGTCACAAATAGAAAATATAACAATATATTTTTTATTTTATTATACAACAATTAAAGTTGGTTACATTATGCATGTACATAAATTCTTAAATTTATTATTAATTCGAGCCTTAAAAGTAACTCTACTTATATTATTTTGAAAAACATCTGCATGTAAATTAAACAATCTTATACATTTCGTTATAGACTCTTTAAAAGTAAAATCATTATTTCTTGAATCTTCTCTATACAATATTTGAATTATAAATGTTAATTTTTGTACTTTTTAACCATTTTGTTAGTGATTTTAAATATAGATTAATAACCAACTTACCAATGAGAATTCTTCCAAATTTTTAATCGAATTTTCATAATAACCTTGTGTTTCATCAGGTACTGATCTGAAATTTCTTTGAAAATTATTTAAAGTACAATAAAAAAATTCCACATAAGAGCTGGTCAAACATAAAGCTTTTCTCATAAAGAAGAATATTTGTTTTTGTTTTGTTATTGTAAAAGTTTAACCATTCTTTGAAAACAAGAAAAAGTTTACAAAAATTTTTTCTTCTTAATTTTCATAAAAAAAATTAAGTGCAAAATAAAATGAATCTACAATTTGTAAATGAAAAATATAAATTTTAAAAATATTTTAAGTTTTTTTTAGAAAAATATCTTGCAAAGTCGTAGAGATTATTTCAAGCTGCAGTTTTGCTGAACTGACTAAGTCTATGTTTCAAATATAAAGAGGCCTAAAATAACAAAATAGCATTTTATTATTTTGAAAATACAAAAAAATAGGCTCACAAGTCTAAAGAAAAATCGATCAGATGTGGTTGATTGGTTAAGAAGAAAAACACAGTTGTTCATTGTTTTCAAAGTACGGTTAAATATTTAAAACAAAAAAAAATTGTTCTACATTCTACATCAGGGTTTTCTGCTTTTTACTGATCTTAGATAGTCTTTTTATGCTGATTAATATTTATTAAACTCTGGCCGTTCAGCGATAATTTTTATCTTTACTTTCAACGACGGAGTCTGGCCAGACGCCTAACAATTTTGTGTAAATAAAAATCATACTCCAAAATCAAATTAAATTTTATCTTCTTCTGCAGTTAATCAACTTCAAAAATTACAAATTTTCGAAATGTGAACTCAAAAACGTAAAACAAGCGAAGAAAATTAAAATCTGAAAATTTAATTTCAATAATTTTTGAAATTGATTAACTTCAGAAGAAGATAAAATTTGATTTGATTTTGGACTATTATATTTTCTATACAAGTTTCAAGTTTTGTGTTGTTTATGAATCAGCTGATTTGTTCAGTCACACTTTATTTTTCTCGTGAAATTAAACTATTTTCAATTATTTTCGTTCTTAAAATTGAACAAAACTCAAATAAAACTAATTATTCAATAAAAATTTAGTAAAAACTGATCATAATAACTTAAAATATCAATGTTATTTATTTTCAAAATGTTTTTCTCAACGGTCATTTTTTAAAACTCAATCGACTGTGTCATAAATCAACTGTGTTTTGAACGAGCTTAGATTAAGGATAAAATTATTTTTTTTTTTTGCAAAATTAAATGATTAATAAAATTAAAAATTTCACTGTTAATGCTTTTCTTACACAGTGAAAGTTAAATTAACCAAATTTTATTTATTTTGTTTTGTTTTTGTTATAAACATCAAAAAAAATAGGTGTGTTCAATGCGTACATTAATGTGTAGTAAAAAGTTAAAAAAGTGTGTAGTTTATGTTCTGACCATAACTCTAATTTGGTGGAAGATCCATAATATAACTATGATTTTAAACTCCCACACTGAATACAAACATAAGTCTAGAACATACTTTCGGTCTCAGATGAACCGTTAGGACGCTACGTGGTCTGGAAGGCATCAGTAGCGCGAATACAATACAGCCTTCTTCTTTTATTATGACGATGGAAAAGACAGACACAGAGTAAAAAAGTAATTTGACTCATAAGCGCATTTGATTTTCTATTTGGCAGACTTCAAAATAAATAAAATTACGCAATTTTTCAATTAATATTTTAATTGTTTACATAAATGTCATTATAAAAAATGACGTTTTCATACAATTTACGATGTCACAGAAAGCAGAGTCATAAGCGGTATTTTTTTATATGAGAAATCAAGGAAACGTAAAAAAATGTCCCACTAAGCAAATTGTCACTATACACGAACGTCACATAAATAGAAGTTGGCTGTAAACTTGTAAAAAATCATGTTTTTGTAAATTTTAGGCAAAAGTCACCTTAATCAAAGTTATAGAGAATATTTCAAGCTGCAACCTTGCTGAACTGACCAAGTCGATGTGTTATTAATTTAGTACCTTAAAATGGCAAAATACGCAATTTGAGCTCATTTTTCGATTTTTGAGTGACAAAAAATCATATTTTCGTACGTTTTCCTTTTTGTTTCTCGTCGCAGCCCGCTCAAAATATCAAAAAGGAGGAAGGATGAATTCATTATCAAAATATTTGCACTGTAATAAAAAAATATATCGTCCTTATATAAAATAATCTTTTTGTGTAAAAGTGGGGAAACACTTGATTAAGCCTTCTGATAATTCTAACAAAAAATGAAATTATTTGAATAAGAAGAATTAAAAAGGCTTCGATTCAAATCATTGCATTTTCCTGCAAACACTTCTCAGGACATCGCTGGTTATTACAAAAAAGCTGAAAGGATATAGTGCAGGTTTTGAGTTGATTTGATTCATATCTCACGATACTTAAGAGACACCGTTATTTTTAAACTATGTGAAAAAAATGCTATAATATGTTATAATACTTACTTAAAACTATGTTTAATACCAGAAGTTGGACTACAAGGTGCACTATGATCAAAATCGTACTGGCTTATTAAACCTCCTTGTAAGTTTGGGCTAGAGCCTGGACTTGGACGAACAGGAGGTAAACGATATTCATTCAATACATTTTTATCCTGTAACGACAGAAATTGTATTTGTTACAAAAGTTAATTCAAGTTTTATAGTTGATTAACCCATTTCCTTCCAGACTATGAAGGAGCAAACTTAGGGATCTGATTTTTGGTGTAGTATTTTCAATTACGACAAAAATGATTTCAAAAAAATAACTTTTTTTTTGTCTCAAAAAGCCTGTAGGATAAGCTGCGAAAGCGCAACGCTGGACGATAACGATATAAAAAATTTTAAATCAGTACCACAGGTATTTTTCTTACAATTTATTATTTGATCACATTATAATATTTCTTGGTTTTTAGCTTATTTAAAATTGCAGAGGTGCTTATGGATGTTACACATGTATAAAACACACTTATATTTTACCGCATTAAAATATTTTTGAGATTTTGGTTTTCGAGATTTTGACGCTAAGTAGTGCAGTAAATGGGTTAAAGCTAGTTTCCGGAAAATTGTTGTTGGAAATGTACAGTTTTATGTAAAATAATAGTGTACTGTGTTTTTCATAAAAAAAACACCATTTTAAAGGCTCAATTTAACCCTGAAGTAAGAATATATCGTAAATTTTACGACTAGGTGTCTTTTAATTGAAATAACTTTTTAACGGTACATTTTATCAACTCAAGGCTTTCGGTATGCTCCTCTCTTGAATAGTAAAACATTTTAACTTTCTTATTTTATATCTTGAAGAGTGCATTATATATAAAACAAAAAGTGAATCGTAAAATTTACGACTATTTCTTTATTACGTCAGTTTTTATGCACAATGGAGAGATATGATTCTTGAATTTCAAATGCATAAAAAAAATCAAATTCATGTTTATCGCAAAATCGATTCAAAAACGTTAAAATCTGATGTAATTGAGCTATGTATCATAAAAGGGAATTCTTGTAACCCATATGATCAGTTGTGAGCCATTCAATCAACTACATGAAAGTTGAAAATTTTATATCGTATTCTAGTGACCACTGAGGAAAATATCGAAAAACCTAAGCCAAAAAATCAAAAACTAGTGAAAATTTCAGATTTTTTATGCAATTTAGCTGATAAACTCACTATTAACAATGTTTTTTTGATAAGTTTAAGACCGTAAATTTGAGACGTTGTATTAAGAGAGACATTCCAATTATACTCAAATATGATGTACCTGAAAATGAAGCACGACCTTAAGAAATGAAACGTACCACTTGCAAGTTGTGTCCATTAGAACGTCGACGAATGACGATCAATTACTGCAAGCAATGCAAGCAGCCATTTTGTTACGAAGATAGAGAACAATTATGCTCCCATTGTCCTCAAGAACGATTTAAGTATTGTTTTAATGTGATATTCTTACTCTTAAACGTTCCTTTTAATCGACTGATTCAATAAAAATAATTTATATTTATTAAATTAATAAATAATTTAATTTTAATTAATAGTCGTAAAATTTACGACTGTTTCTTTTATATGATTGTAAAATAAGTTTCTTACTTAAGGGTTAAGTATATAAGGAGTTCTCCAAATTTTTTTTAATCTTCTACAAAGTGGTTTGTATACTCTAGGATAAAACTTTTTAATAGAACATATTTTTGTATTTCCACGCGTTTATAAACTGTGAAGCTTTTTGTGAAAAATTGTCAAAAAAGTTTCATTTTTATATGAAAATTGAAATTTTCTACAAAAAAAGCTTCACAGTTTTTAAACGCGTGGAAATACAAAAATGTATTGAATGATTGACCAAAACTTTGTAGAAGATTATAAAAATTTGACAACTCGTTATATACTTAAATTGAGCCACAAAAGGCTAGTTTTGTATGAACAACACAGTACACTGAAATTATTTTACACACAACTGTAATTCGCTCGCACCCCTTTATAAAAGCTCTAAGTGATCTTGTGCACGGTAAATTCAAAAGTTGCCGTAAAACTTGCCGTACTATTTTTTCTACGGCAACTGTACGGCAAGTCTACGACAAGTCTACGGCAAGTTTTTGAACTTTGTACTACAGAATTTTCATTTTTTTGAAATGTGATATTTTGATAAATATTTGTCGTAGAAAAAATTCTAAATTAATTACAATTTCTAAATTAATGTATAAAAAATGGAAGTTCACGTTAATTACACTATTCTACAAATTGGCGAAAATCGAGCCGCAGAGCGGCCACTATGATTTTCAAAAACTGTGGACAAAATGTGATCGAACGCGCCCTGATAGAGATCTACAGCACGTCAGGGACGGAAGTTATCGAGCTTTGGATTTCCAAGAAATTGAAGCTATTTTAGTGCACTTGGAGATTTTGATAAAAAAATTTTTCTTGTTTTTTTAGGTTTTCATGATTTAATTGTGAATAATAAACGATGCGGCTCGATTTTCGCCAATTTGTAGAATAGTGTTATTTAACTTTAAAAGCAAAGAGACTCTTACTTACAATGTTCAATTATAAAAAATGAATTATTTAAATTTCACGGCAACAACTTGCTGTATACGGCAAGTTTTACGGCAACAATACGGCAAGTTTTGATTTTACCGTATACTATAATATTATGATTAATATTCATATTTATCAAAAAATTCTTAGCTGACATAATACATTAAAAAATATATTAAAAAAATAGTTTATTATGTTTTTACTCTTAATGTTCTTCTTTTCTGAGTTCAATAGTTATAGTTAATTAATTTAAGAAATTTAATAATAAAAATTAAATTAAATAATTTTTTATAATACTTTTATATAAGGTCACATCGACGTTTGTCAGCAAAAACGTCGCTGCAGCCTTTCTGGGCCATCGTAGACCCATAGTTTCTTCTAAAACTTTATCTTATTTTTTCCGGCCGAGGTGCTCGGGGTGTCCATATAAAAAAATAGGGTTGCCATACAACTTTAGGTGAAAATTCAAAAAATTTCCACGAATTTTCCGGAAAATTCGAAAAAAAAAATATATTTTCAGAAACCCCCCAACCTAAGCTACAATTTTGCTGAAGACACCAAATACCTATGACGTACTTGAAAAAAAAAAATTTCATACACATGAATTCTCTTATTATAATACTTTTATATAAGGTAACATCGACGTTTGTCAGCAAAAACGTCGCTACAGCCTTTCTGGGCCATCGTAGACCCATAGTTTCTTCTAAAACTTTATCTTATTTTTTCCGGCCGAGGTGCTCGGGGTGTCCATATAAAAAAATAGGGTTGCCATACAACTTTAGGTGAAAATTCAAAAAATTTCCACGAATTTTCCGGAAAATTCGAAAAAAAAAATATATTTTCAGAATCTACTCAACCTAAGCTACAATTTTGCTGAAGACACCAAATACCTATAACGTACTTGAAAAAAAAAAATTTCATACACATGAATTCTCTTAACAGAATGTGAACACATCGACTTGTAATTCAGAATTTTTGTAAAAAAATTAACAATGAACAAAACTAAAAAGTAAAAAATAAAAAAAAATATAAAAAATATTTGAATGAAAAACAAAATTCTGGACATTTCTTAGGAAGTTATTAACTTCTAAAATAAACTTTTATCAAAGGTAGATGGCTAACTAAAAAGTGAAAAACAAGAAGCTTTCAAACAAAATTAAGTATTTGAGATTAAACACAAATTTGTTAAAAGTTGAATTTTGAGTATTAAAAACATTTTTTTAACAATAACTTTGGTCTAAGCACTCACAAAACTGAAAGGTCTTTGGTGGTTGTGTTTTATCAGCAAAGGAAAACTGAAATCAAACTTCAACGACAAGATCGTTCTGATGATAAATGGTAACAAAAAACTCATTAAAACTATGGTTAAAAAATGGTTTTGGACGCAACTATCTTTTTTTCGTTTGAAATAACTGGATGTTATTTGGATCTCAAGGATCTTAAATTTTTTTTTTTTCGATCTTTGAATATCTTAAACCATTTTCTAATTTATATAATGAAATAAATCGCAAAAATCAACTCTTATAGTGGTCGGTTCAAATCAACGACTTTTCATGTATTTGCCATTCTGAAAAAGCTCAACTCAATTCAAACAGTTTTTGGATGAACTCTCATAATTATTGTATAGAAATCCAAAAAGAGGGCCAAGAAAATATTTTAGCTTATATTATGGGTATCAACTTTGCAGAACAAAGTGAGCGATTTTTTTGAACCAGACTACCATAAAAATTGGTTTTGAGATCTTTGAAAATGGTTTAAAAATCGAAAATAAAATTAAAGAAATTTTTTATATTTCAGTTTTCAATTCAAAAGATCGCTCATAAATCATGTACAGCAAAAAAAAATTAGCCCCATATATTTATGATCGGCCGTTTAGCAGTAAAAATTGATGGGTCATTGATGCCCAGTCCGCCACTGTTTACAGCGGTTGTATTTTTTTCTTGAAATGTATGAAATGTGAACTGTTTAGCAGGAATATATTGGAGTAAGAAAGGCAATTGAATTAAATATTTACGGATTATAAAAAGTAATAATGTAATCAATTATCAATAATTTTCGAATAAATAAAATAATAAAATGCCTGAGCAATTGCTTACTTTTGTTTCACAACATATACTTTGAGTAAATTCTTCAGAATTGTTTAACATTTGCAAAGTTTGAAAATCTAAAACTTCTGGTTTAATTGTATTCAGTTCTTCAACTTCATCTGAAGGTAACGATGCGAAATTCGGTACACCACTTTTCTGTAAATATTTGTTTAATGTAATTTTTTTCATTGAAGTCATTATACTTACATCCCAGCCAGAATAATAATAGTAATTATTTGTAGAATTTGCCGAAGTATTTAATGGTTGAAGAAGTAGATGTATTGATGAAAGATCAGGCAAAGATCCTGTATTGATCGAAATAGGAGCATCCAGCCTTGTTCCATGGGTTTGATCAAAATTGCTGCTAAAGTTAAAATTTTAATTATACTTAAAATATACAATTGACTCACAATATGGCTGTTGAAATTGAAATTGTTGAAAAAATTAAATGTGAGCGCCTTTCTAACTAATTTGTATTGAAAAATAAATATAACAATAAAAAACATTTATTTACTTTTTTTATCCTAATTTTATCGTAAACGCATACTTACAGTACTTAACAAAATAAAAAAAATTGTCTCCGAAGAGGAACTCCTTCATATAAGCAAATCCTATATGTAACAAAAATAAGTTTGTCGTTTTCGGTTTTTCAAGTGATCGTTTAAAATTTTTAGAGCGAATTGAAGTTTCAGAGCAATTTTTCTCAGAAATTCAAAAATATGGCATATTTTTATGAAGTGAATTAAAGTTAAAAAAATCACAGTCCAAAATCTAATGAGGTCATTTCCACATGAATCGTACTGAGTGTGGAAATCATAGTTTCCGATTTTATTTATACGCTTATAGTAAAAAGCCCTATTGGTATCCATCACAAAAATACCATGGTATATATACTTTTCCCATGGGTTAACCCATTAACACGTATTTTAGGTTTAAGCTTCAAACCCTGGTATCTCCTTTATTTCTGATACAGATACAGAAACGTAATTATACTCAAATCGCATCAGCTTGAGAAGACCTACAACTTGTAGAAGAAGATTTTTCCAATTTAGTGAAAAATGTCGGGAAAATTAGTTTTTCATCGGGAATTAATGGGTTAACCCTGTCTTCGCCATATAGGTTGTAGGTCTTCTCAAGCTTATGCGATTTGAGTATAATTACGTTTCTGTATCTACAGAAATAAAGGAGATACCAGGGTTTGAAGCTTAAACCTAAAATATGTCTTAATGAGTTAACGGTTAACCCATAAGAAAAGTATATATACCATGGTATTTTTGTGATGGAGACCAAAAGGGCTTTCTACTATGAGCGTATAACTATGATTTCCACACTCAGTACGATTCATGTGGAACTGACCATGAGATGAAGTTAGTGAAGTTTATCAACTTCAAAAATACAACTTTTCGAAATGTGAACACAAAAACATAAAACAAGCGAAAAAAATTATATCTGAAACTTGTACAATTTTTGATTATGGCAGTGATATAAAAGCCAAAATTTTTTATAGGTTATTCAGAACAAAAATTGTACAAGTTTCAGATATAAATTTTTTCGCTTGTTTTATGTTTTTGTGTTCACATTTCGAAAAGTTGTATTTTTGAAGTTGATAAACTTCACTAACTTCATCTCATTAGATTTTGGACTGTGATTTTTATTAATTGTTTTTGAGTGTTGATTAAGATTTCTAACACTCAAAATCAAGCAATACATAAAGCACATTCCTTTAAGAGATACATGTGATGTGATTAAAATTTTGGCATGAAAATTTTCCATTTTCCCGGAAAATTTCAGAATTTTGGTCACCCTATTTTTTTGTATGGACACCCTATATTTTTTTGATCCATAAACACTCCCACGATAAATACAAACATTAGTCTAGAACATATTGTGGGCCTCAGATGAACCGTTCGGGCGCTACAGAGGTTCAAAGGAAATAGCGCAAATACAATATAAAACTTGTAATAAGAGATACATGTGATGTGATTAAAATTTTGGCATGAAAATTTTCCATTTTCCCGGAAAATTTCAGAATTTTGGTCACCCTATTTTTTTGTATGGACACCCTATATTTTTTTGATCCATAAACACTCCCACGATAAATACAAACATTAGTCTAGAACATATTGTGGGCCTCAGATGAACCGTTCGGGCGCTACAGAGGTTCAAAGGAAATAGCGCGAATACAATATAAAACTTGTAAAAATAGATCAATGTTAAAACTAATAAAATGGATCAAAAAAATTGCAAATATTATATTAGATTAACATTTTCAATATGTCTCAAAATCTTATAGAATTTTGAAAATCACATAATTTTTCGACCCAAAAGTGGTCTTAAAACCAAAAATAAAATGATATTTGGGGGTTTCCATACAAAAAATCTGGCGACTGACCGCCTTATCTTTTGTAGTGCAAAAGTTACAAGTATTTTTGGTTTAATGGTATGCAGTTTGTTCATTTGACATTTTAATTCATTTTCCAAAAAAAAATTTAATTTTAGTAAAAAACTTAAAAAAAATTACGAAATATAATTTTCAACTTTGTTAAGACTTCTATGATGTAAATTGATAGAAAAGTTCAAAGAACTTAAAAATTAAACCAAAAATCGGTCAGTCGCAGGTTTTTTTTGTACGAACCCTCTCAAATTTTTTATCGGATTTAGAAGCAAGTTTTACATTGCTGATTTTTTGAATTCATTGAGGACTTCAAAATTTTGAAAATCTTGCCCCTCGCTAAATATATTCCTGGCAAGGCCGGATAACAAAATATATTGCGACTTATAAATTGATTAAAACTTGTTAAAGTAACGAAATGTTTAGTAATATGCAGAAATAAAAATAATAATTTTTATAAATGTATATTACTAAATTATAACCACTTGTTGTGTATGTGTTGTATAGTATCTATACGAAAATTATAAATGAGAAATATAAATACTGAGTAATAAATATTTCCACTTTTCTTGTTTATGTTGTATGGTATTTGTATGAATCATGAATATGATGATGAAATGTATGAACGGATTTTTTCTGAGTAAAAATATTTAAATAGTAAATAAATATCAATTAAATTTGTTAATTATCCAAAAAAATATAAAATATTATTAGTAATAAAATTAGTTTTAGGCGAATTAAAAGTTAAAAAGTTTATTGTTGAGGAGAAATTTTTCAAATTTCAAATGATTTAAAAAAATTACATTAAAATTATATTAATAT